>BQNB010043114.1:0-45701 GCA_026074375.1 Tanacetum coccineum | reverse complement strand
TTTGGTGTTCTAAAGAATAAATGAACCATATTAGACAATCTCACACGAGCGCTGAAAAAAATAAAGAATAATGAATATGATGTACACATGCATCATATATAATAATTAATATGATTCGAAAATTCAAAGGAGTTGCGATATCTCCCACATGGTTTCCGAAGGAAGCACATCAACCGGACAACCTTGAACGATTCCCTGAACAAGTGCGACAAGTTACGAGGCAAATCAGATCGGCACAAGCGCATCAAAACCTTCGACCCGATTTGATCAAACACTTGTCTCCTAATGTTTAATTTTAGCTTTATTCGTAATATTTTCAATATTCGAAGTCTATATAATGTTTTTAATTTAGGAATATAAGTTTTTAATTTAGTACGTCTTACGTTTTTATTAATTTCGTACGTTTACGTTAATATTTACTTTTTTAGTTTATGAATAAAAGTATTTAAAAGAAATAGTGACGTACGACGAGTTGCAAAGTTACCACTTATGTTAAATGACTAGCCGGGTACCCGCGCAATGCGATGGCGGGTACCGGGTAACTAAATTTTGTGGCAAACAAATAATATTCGTTTGTACGTTTTTTTCTAACAATAAATTTACTATAGAATGACAATTTTAATTAAAATAACTATAAACCATATCAATACAAACTATTTCACATCAAAATTAATAAAGTGAAAAAAATAACTTGTTAAGAATATAATAATCGAATAAAACAATGAAAAGTTTAAATTGGATAAAAATATGTTTTTACCTTAACGATCGATGAAGTATTGACTTATCGAATGATATAAGTCGTATTGAAAGATTTTGAAGTAGTTTTGATATGAATGTAGATATCAACCATATATTTTATATATAGAAATTACAAATCTCTACTACGATTATAAAAGTACTTGCATTTATATGAATGTTTTATATTTATGAAAGCGAAATTTTGAAATATGATAAAGCTTAAAATAGCTTATTAAGGCTCAAATTCATAAAGTACTATCTAAATGAACCAACTCTTTTTGAGCCCAAAAACAAAAAAGCTAATATTCACTGCTCGTATGTATCAAAGAAAAAAAAAAGGATAGATGGGGAATACCTTTTCATCCCCAAAACACGGAAAGGTAACCTTTTTTTGATAAGGCATGACTTATTTTATACGAGGATAATACAAAACAAAAAGTAAAAAGAATTCATCGATGGGCGAGACGGTTGTCTCTCGAAAGAAAGATGTAAAGAATACCCTTCTGATTTTCTCAGCTCGTCTTGATTCGAATGGTATTTTTCATATGCGGAGGTAAGAACATCAATTCGTTTATGTTTCTATTATTTTTAATTCAAAGTTTCAATTTGGTAGGGTATATGTCTTTTGTTATCAATAGAATTTGAACCACTCTATCATAAATTGAACCACACTATCAGAAATTTTACATGATCGAATACCCTTATGTCTTCTGTTAATTGAACCACACCATCAGAATTAGTAGGAATATGTGTATTTGTTTGATGTATAAGTCAATCAGGCATACATGAATTATGTAAAAGAGTAAATCACGAATTTTCAATGCTCTTCATTATTAAAAAAGAAAAGTAATTTATTATAGAAGTGCTTTTAAACAAAAAAATGACTTAACGTGCATTAGTCATCATGTAAAACCCACTACGTTTGATGTGTAAACTCCGTCAACACTAAATTTCTTCGTAGGATTTATTAATACTTTTGTCGTGTGACGTGCAATCCATTGAAGAAACGCGCGGATAGTTGGCAAACCAGTCATTTTCTCCATCCGTTGTCGGTATAAGCTTAGTTTTTTGTTTATCAGTATTGCCCAATCATTACGAACAAAGCTGTAGTTATCCAATCTTGGATAGTCGTATGGGTCATGATCATCTATGTGGAAATAGTTCAACGAAAAGACACCACCTTCCAAGTTTCGTCCCACATAAAAAGGAATTAACTGTATTTTTTGTCTCTGAAATATAGAGTAGAAGTAGGTTAACAAAGTAAATTAATAAGTGTGTATGCAGATGTTTTGATAAACAAACATTTTAAATTAACTTACAAATTTGTCGAGTAAAAACAGCCAGAGTTTGTTTTCTTTCTCGTCCATCCAAACAAACTCTACGCGGACTGCTTTGCATTTGTACCACAAGCGTGGTTCGCAGAGTAATGAAAAGCTTTCAATAGCTTCATAAGGGTCAAATTCCCGCAAAATCAATTATTAACATCAATAAATTTCAATGATGACATGGAGTTTTTATTGTTTATGTTTTAGGTACGTATAAGGAGTGGAGATGATTTCTTACCACAACAGCCGGGTGTATTTTAGGGATGGCTTGAAAAATAACTGAATGAGGTTTGCGGGCGGGAGAAAGAGTTAAAGACGATAACATGTTGGTTACATCAAGATCATCAGGTGTTTGATCCTCAACTTCAAGAATCATAGAGTCACTAATAATTTCACTTTGATAGTCCATTTGTTGTATAGTGTGATTTTTTTTCTCCATTACTTGCACCATGTAGTATCTCATATATATACTATGTGATCAATTTCAGAAATTAACTGAATGTGTGAGTATAAAGGGTAAATGGATAAAAGTTAGGCTAACACCACTCTATTTTTTATTTACATATCTATTATATATAAAGATTGGGTCCTCCTTATTAAATTGGAGGCTTCAAAAGGAGTACCACATGCTTCTTGTTCCTAAACACCTGTGTTTAGTAGCTTCCTAATACCCCATGCTTCCATTACAACAACAACAACAACGATACCCAATCCCGCCAAGGCAGGGTATGAGGGAGGTGAAATGTAGACAGTCATACCCCTACCTTTGGGGAACCCGCCGGTAGGGAGAGTGCTTCCGGGTAGACCTCCGGCTAAGAGAAAGGAGAGAGGGAAAGAAAGAAACGATACCCCTTTTATTTATTTATTTATTTATTTTTAAATTTTTTTTGAAAGCAAGAGAGAGGCAAGAAAAAAGGCAAGAGAAGAAAAATGGAGCAAAAAACAAAAGGCAAGCAATGAACAAAAGGTAAGCAAAGACAGAAGGCAAGTTAGGAGAAGCAACATGGAGAAGCGACACAAACAATAAGATCCGACACAAGCATAGGACCACGGAAGCGAAGGAAAGCAAAAACAAGGAGGCAGGAACACGAACATGCAAAAGACAAAGAAAGAAAGGCATACAAAAGCATGGGAGCAAGAGGAGCACATAGGGCCACAAAGCAAAGAAACACTAAAACATAGCACAAAAAAAGACCTAGACGACACACAACACACAAGAGCCAAACAAGCAAAAGACAAGGAAAGCAGAAACCGCAAAAAAAGAGAGCAAGCATACCACAGGGCAAAACAAAGCAAGAAACAAAAGCAAGACAAAGAGGAAAGGGAAAAGGAGGGCAACAACGGGCGAAAAAGCAAAGCACTAAGGCTAAACCAAAACACAAGGACCACGCGGCAGACAACAACGAGCCTATAAAGCAAAAAGGAGCATAAACCAAACCTCTGAAAACCAGCCATCTAACCTCCTAGACTAAATCTAGCTCACCACCCGAACCTATCCGAAACTACAAGGGCACAAAAACCACCCAGGAAAAGAAGCAAAATACACAAGGCACGAAAAGCACAGCAAGGCAAGAAGCGAGCAGGCAAAGAGGCAAACAAAACAGAGGCAACGAAGCACGGGAAAACACAAACAACCAGGCAAACATCACAAGAAAAGGCACACAAGAAAAAGAAAAGCACAAACAACTTAATGACAACCTCCTAACCTCCTAGTCTAATTCTAGCCCTCCACTCATTCCTATCAGAGATCATGTCTTCGAACAAGAGAAGCTCCTTCATGTCCAGCTTGACTCGGTCCTCCCACCTAAGTTTTGGTCTACCTCTTCTCCTCAAGCCGCCGACTACCATATCTTCTACTCTTCTAACTGGTGCTGATCATGGTCTTCTCCTGACATGTCCGAACCATCTCAACCTTCCTTCCCTCATCTTGTTGATGATGTTCTCAACTTCAAGCTCCGCTCTATACACTACGTTAGGAATCATGTCAAGCATTGTTCTACCACAAGTCCACCTTAGCATCCTCAATTCCGCAACCTCCACCCTATTAGCTAGGGCTTTCGTAATAGGACAACACTCTGACCCATACAACATAGAAGGTCTAATTGTCACTCTATAAAATTTCCCTTTCAGCTTGAGAGGGACACTTCTATCACAAAGGACTCATGTGGCCGCCCTCCACTTCAACCATGATGCTTTAATACGGTGGGATACGTCTTCGTCAATCCTCTCGGATTTGTGTATCATCGATCCAAGATATCTGAAAGACTGCTTAGGTTGTAGGATTTTGTCTCCAACACAAACATCCACTTCTTCGTTGTGGGCAATCTCACCGTTACCGAAGTCACATCTTAGATATTCAGTTTTCTCTCGGCTGACGCTTAGGCCGTTCTTTTCTAGGGATTCTCTCCAGTTCTCAAGTCTGTTATTTAAACCTTCCGCCGATTCCGAAAAAAGCACAATATCATCCACAAAAATCATGCTCCATGGGATGTCCTCTTGAATCCCTCTTGATAGATCATCAAGAATCATAGCAAATAGATGAGGGCTAATTGTCGATCCCTGGTGTAACCCTACTTCCACTGGGGAAAACTTCGTGTTTCCGATCGGGGTTCATACACGGGTCTTCACACCATCATACATATCCTTAATAACCCTAATGTATTTCCTTGGTGTTCCTTTCTCGATTAGAGTCTTCCAAATCAACTCCCGAGGTACGCTATCATACGCCTTTTCTATGTCTAGGAAAGCAAAATGCAGGTCTCTTTGTCTCTCCCTGTACTTCTCTATAAGGCTCCTAATAAGGTGTATTGCTTCAACCGAAGATCGTCAGGGCATAAAACCGAACTGGTTCTCTGACACCGTAGTCTCTCTTCGAAGCCTTCTCTCGATAACTCTATCCCAGAGCTTCATGGTGTGACCAATAAGCTTAATACCCCTATAATTGCTGCAAACTTGCGCATTGCCTTTGTTTTTTAAAACAGGGATGACGTCACTGAGTCTCCACTCTTCAGGCATCTTCGCGCCAGAGAAGATCTTGTTGAAAAGGCTAGTATACCCTCGTTCCATAGGCTTCTCCAAGCTTTAATGGGTATTTGATCCGGTCCTACAGCCTTATTTCTACCCATATTCTGCAAAGCAGTCCTCACTTCCGTCTGGTGTATCCTCGAGTAATAGCAGTCGAAATGCGGCAGTATGCTAGGGTCCTCACCTTCTTCGTTTCCCACTGGTTCTCTCGTGTTGAAAAGGGAGGAAAAATATTCTCCACATCGTTTCTTGATCTCTTCTTCATCCGTAATTGTTCACCCTCTTTCGTCTTTTATAAAGCATATGTTCCCGAGGTCCCTTCTTCTTCTCTCACGGGCCTTTGCAATCTTGAAGATATCATTTGCTCCTTCTTTAGAGTCCATCTTCTTGTAGATTTCTTCGTACGCCTTCTTTTTCGCTTGGGATACGGCTTTTTTTGCTTCTTTCGTAGCTTCTTTATACTTCTCTTGTGCCCTAAACCTTTCCTCTTGGTTGCCTTCCTGGCACGAGAGTAGCTCTTTAAACCTTGACTGTTTCGCCCCGACTTTAGATTGTACCTCTTCGCCGAGCCACCAAGATTCTCTACGGGCCGTATGGGTCTTCGATGTCCCCATAGCTACGCCTAGGGTATCCTTTGCAGCATCTTTGATGATACTTGCCAGGCTGTTCCACATAGAGTCTGCGTCGCTAGAGGATATGACCTCAGCTTGTGTAGCAACCCCCTCTGCAACTCTCGATCTGAAAGTCTTTGTTGCGTCACCAGTGAGGTTCTTCCACAAAATTCTGGGAGTGACTCTCCCCACTCTCCTGCGATGGATACTCTTAAACATAGTGTCCAATGCTAGCAATCTGTGTTGGGAAGAGCACGCTTCACCTGGGAAGACACTGCATTCTTTACACGCTTTGAGGTCTTTTCGTCGCACCAACAAATAGTCAATTCGGGTGCAGCGCCCCCCGCTATGAAATGTAATAAGATGATGGTCTCTCTTCTTGAAGTACGAGTTTACTACAACCAAGTCATGGGCCATAGCAAAATCTAGAATTGCCCGTCCTTCCTCGTTTCTCACTCCAAAACCGAAACCTCTGTGGACACCCGGGTATCCATCCGACGCCGCCCCTATATGCCCATTCAAGTCGCCACCTAGAAACAGTCGTTGGTTCGTCGGAGCTTATTAGTTTCATACTCATAGAGCTTATAGGTTAGTTTCAAACCCGTTATTAAAAGAAGACTGTCAACGCTGTCTACGAAGTATGGCAGCTAGCCTGATAAAGTATCAAGGGAAAGTCTACAGAACAATAGAGAGTACACATAGATTACGTTTTACCAACAATGAGAGTCAAATTCCACCTCCTCTCTCTCCCAATACATGACAAATAATAATCCCAATAGATCTTTATATAGCCTACATACTTGCAAGTTACGTAATTCCACCTCCTCTTGGAGATTAGGAAGCAGATTGCCTAAGACAAAAAGGAAATAATTCTCATACTTTTATTTTCTCCATAATTGCATACTAGTCCTCCATTTAACTATTAACGACTAATATAACTTCCCTTAAATATTTATTAATATTTAACACTCGTTTACGCTTTATCACTAAATATATTACATTTAATATATTAACTATAATTGTTCTATATGAATCAAGCTTGTGTCAACTGGATATCGATTTTGGTCCAGTCTATGAATTGACGACTCAATCAGTAAGATTGTAACTAACTGATTTACTCTTATCTTGTTGTCGGCTTAGAGACATTTCGGTAACGAGGACAAGCTAGTACAGCTGGAAACCCTGTCAAGGAGATTATTTGAATCTACCTGATCACACAGGTACAATATTTATACTGTGAAACGGGAAACCGAAGGTTCTTGCAACCGAAATTCGACGAATGACTAAGCCATATTCGTCCATATCTGTTAATTATTACTAACCCATAATTGCAGTTTTATCCAATGGTGGCATGTCCTTGTTCCAGCTGAGCCGAATTCATAACCACATGCTCATTCTCATGACTTAAGTTTCAAGAAATCAAGAAAGCTCAAGATCAAAGAAAGATAAAGTCTTTCACTACTCTGATACACCACATCTTCTTTGAAGACATCAAATTAAATGAAAAAGATTGTTCAAGGAGATTGTTAGCAAGCTTTCAAGATGACTCATGAGCATGTTGGTCCAAACACACAAGATCGCAAGAAGGCGAAGTATTGCAAAGATGATCAAGAGATGATGCAAGATTTATGATCTCGAGAAGTTCAAGATAAAGTGATAAAGACTCAAGATCACAGTTCATCAAGCATGAATGAACAAGCTCAAGATTAATGTTTAAAGAACACTACAAAGATGAAAGATAACAATCAAGATTCAAAGACTACGAGCGAGATTAAAGAACATTCTTAGAATGCTAAGTTTAAGATATTTGTAAACTCGAGTGACCTCCTTTAGGGGGAGATTGTTAGAAATCCAGAAAAGGGTCGGTCACGTCCAGTTTTCTATACTTAGCTCGTAGTCTACATAATGTAATAATAAGTAATCTAACTGGGCCGGGCACTCATCAAAAGATAACGGAAAAATATTTGCATCGTTCGTCCTCAGGGATGTATTATGTCTAACGTTTGTCTAACGAATGATGTAAACTGCCAAAAGTTTTTGACAGGGATGTATTGTGTGAGAAAGTGCAAACCACAAGGATGTATTTTACAGTTTACTCTTAAGAAAATGACAGCTCTTGATGCGATGAAGGTGGAAGAAGAAAAGGTCTGACTGTATTTACAGGTTTGATATTGATGAGAAGGGTAGACACGTAATTTAACTTATTGTTTAATAGTAAAAAAAGTGCTTTAGAGATAAAAATCTTTTTATTATAATTTATTTATTTATTCGAGTATATATGAGTATTTTCAAGTTTATAAAGGATATTAACGTAATTGTGATTTTTATAAGGATATTGACGTAATAATAAACTTTTGTAAATATATAGATGAAATTATTCTAAGAACTTTTTGCCGCAAAATGTTTTCAACATACATAAATGACAAAAAAAACTATATATATGTCTCATAGATGCTCGATTGTATTAATCTAAGTTTGGACACTTTTAATTTATGTTCGAAGGTCTAAAACATCTCTGATTAAGTTTTGTTGATGCAAAAGTTGGGTCTGTTTGTATTTGGCCCGAATAAGCTGTTTTTTGGGTACAAAACACCTTCTTCTTGCACCAAGTGAATTTATCGAGAACCCTGCACAAGGAAGTAAAACACCGTTAACCTTATCGTGGGAGCAGATCCCACGATTAGACTCCGGCGTGATAGTAAGTATCGGTTGTTTTGGGGGATAATTGAGAGTATTAGGGTTTTTTAGTCATACCTGAATCAATAAATATTATCCTCCTTTTATAGGCCTTAGACCCCGTAGGGTTTCCTTGTCTTTCGGCCCAAGATAAGGCCGATATAACCGGGATCAGACCTCATCCTTAGCATATTTAAATAAGGAGAGTATATCCCTTAATTGACTGGGCTATCTATCCCTAAAATAGCGCATAAGTACACCGCATGCCGGAGCATAATGTCATATACTTTGCTATCTTCGGTCGCGGCCTGGACGAGTGTCCGTGGCCGTGACCCATAACCCGCGGTCCAAGTAGCGATAACAATAATTAGCCCAAAATAGTATCTACGGGTCGGGTCGGACCATACTATACGTCATCATGTCCCCCAAGTCTAGGAGTCGTGACCGTGACCGGAGTCGCGGTCACAACTTCTAGACTAAGGAAAAAATAAGATAAATAAAACAACCTGAACTGAAAATCATACCTCAAAAGTGTAAAAAGGAGGACCCATTTACCAAAGACGGCACAAACAACTGTTGATGGGACGTGTGGGCCCAAATTGGATCATCTGGCTTGAAATCTAAATCGTCTAAAAAAAATACTAGTGGACACGTGGCGAGCATCCATCAAAGCACGGGAATCAAGGCTATAATATAAATAGGGCACACAATCACTGTTTACACTTACCACATATTCTTTAAAATTACCATCATACTCACACACAGTCGCAACGTTAATTTCCCCTGGATTTGCACACGCGCAGGTTAGATTCACACGCCTCTTTTTGAAAACTTGTTAAAAACAACATGGGTAGGGATACCATAACACTAGAGCAGGTCGTGTCCATCATTTCTCAGGAGTACCTACAATTATTTTGTTCGGACTATTTTATACCGGAAAGCCTCCACCCGGAGTTTCCTGGTCCGGAAGATGCGCTTGTTAACTTCCCGGAGGGCAAAATCGGCGTATATTGTAAATTCTTTGAATTCGTAAATTACCGCATCCCCATTACGCAATTCTTGTTTGACCTCCTTGGTCACTTCCAAATCCACCTTTCCCAATTAACCGTGATAGGCGCGGCGAAAGTTAGCCAATTCGAAGTTAATTGCCGCGTCCTAAACGTGATCCCCACCGTTGCCCTATTTTGAGTGTTTTATATCCCCTCTTATCAGTCAGGGTGGATGTCCTTCGCTAAGCGTCCAGGGAAAGACACCCCGCAATGTTACGTAAAGCCCTTGGACTCCTTGAAGAACTGGAACAACCGGTTTTTCTGGGTGGATGAAAGGGTATTTCCCACTCCGGTGGCCTGACGCTCATTCGCTCCGAGAGATAATAAACCAACTGCGGACAGCTATTCTGAAGCGGATGTGGCAACACTAAACACACACCGGACCAGTTTCGGGCATCAACCTGAGGACTTATTGTGCCTAGTAGGAATAAGTCGAAACTACTTCTTCTCGGAGGACCAGTACCCCGTGTTTCTTTATGACAATGACCAGGGTGGGTGTACACAAATAAATATTGCATTAACTGTGACGGACACACGAGTGTATACTAACAGACATTTTGTTTGATGTGCCTTGCAGTGATGGATCTATTTGGTCTGATCAAGAACCCGAACCCCAAGGTGAAGGTCGGTATGCGTCCTCGTGCTGCTCACGAGGTACCGCTGCTGCAGGCCACCGTAAGCCGGGTGGTAAATATGGGAGAGACACCCATTATTTCAACTTCGACCGGGACCCCATCCGCAATAGAGAAGTCACCGTTGGACTTTGCGGATGAGGATGTTCAAACGGATGTTGTGGAGGAACACCAAACGGATAACCCCGTTTCTACAACCGTTCCTCAACAAGAGCAGCCTGCCGCCGAGAGCACAGCCACGGAGGTGCCACCTGAAACCAACCTAGAGCATGAGGTCTTGACAATGGGGCCTCCCGTCAATAAGAGGCGCAGGAAGAGAAATAAGGGCGAAACTGGATCAAATGCCCCATCTAAGGTTCTAAGAACGGAACGAGGTACCGCGGCCAACACTCAGAGTGTGAGCAAGCCAGAACCGCTATCGTTTGCAGTGCCGCGGCCGACCCCCGAGCCTGATGTCGCACAATAAGTATTCAAAGTGAAATATTGCATCAACACAGTCCCTTGTAGTTGATAATAAAAAATATTATTTCTTGTTAATGTAGGTCTTCTAAGACAGCAGCTGTTGAGGACGAGGACACAGAGAAATCCTCGTCTTTCACTTTCATGGGCGGACCACCGGACGACATCTATCAGCCGAGTTGGGGCATAACCAACAGCTGTCGTCTGGACAATCTACTTATCTGTCAAGAGCTGGTGGATCACATTATTCCACCAGGGTGCTTTTCAGAGATGCGCCACCTGCCTTCAGAGAACTTCCTGGGCCAATACAACATCAACCTGGCTCGGCAGGTGGCATTAGGGTCGCAGCTTAGACTCAGGTTCAAGCAAGAGTCAAAGCTGTTGAAGAAGTCAGTGGCAAATATCGGTCGTCGTGAATAGAAAATTCCGGTCCAGGATGACAAGATAAAGAACCTGGAGTCCCTGATCGAGGCTGAGTCTGACATGAAAAGGGCCGCGGAGGCCAAAAATGAAACGCTCATGAAGGAACTCGAAGATCTCCGGGGCTACTTTTCAAAGCTGCAAGTGGATAGTGAGCAGCTAACGCAGCAAGTCGCGACCCTTCAAGCCCAGGTCACAGGCGAAGAGAAGATAAAGGCTGCCTTTGAGGAATTCAAGCAGTTAGAAGACAAGCGGGTTGAGCAGCAGTGTGCAGAGATGGACGCTAGATTGGATGCCCGTAGCATTGACTTCGACGAGGAGTTGTACCCCCATATGCTGACAGTAATCGCAGGTCGGCGATGGATGATCGGGCATGGCCTGCGATTGGCCGTAATGAAGTGCGCGGAGTCAATGGAGTTGAGGCAGGCATTCGCAGATGTAGTGACCGCTGGTATTGCCAAGGGATTGAGTGATGGGCTTAGGGATGGCGTAGAGCACGGAAAGGCTGGTCCGGACTTAGCGTCGTTGGAGGGTCATGACCCGGAGGCTAATGAGAAATTTACTGCTGCTCTGCAAGCACTGAAGGATTTAAAATATTCTTTAGTAGATGAGCTTGAGCAGCTAAAAGACGCTCCGATAGACTGCATCATGGCATCACTGTACTTGGAGAGTGATACTGGTGAAGATGCGCCCCCGAAAGTCCGCGGCCTGGGCCCCTGCATTTCACAACTGAAAATACCTGTTTACCCAGAGGTTCGTGACCCCAGAAATCCATGGGCTGTCAGAGAAGAAATTCTTCTAGAGGACGCCATCGCAGCCAACATCAGTCGGACAGAAAAGAAGAAAAAGAGTAGGGTGGTGTGCCGTACCCATGGGGTCAGTTCCGCCCATCATGCGAGATCTGATGGTGTGCCCGTATCTGTCCCCGTCGTCCCTCAAGGTCTTCAGATTGTGCTTATGGATGCCTTGACACAAACTGACGTGGATAAAGATAATTCACCCCGGAGGTTGACTAAAGCTAGTTCTGTACCTCTGTTTTGACTTATAATACCGCATGTGGTATGAAACATTGCTTTTGTGTTTTGTAATATATGCGCGGATGTCCGCGGCTAACAAAATTTGTATATATAAACCATGTTTATTATAAAACGTATTTTTTTATGTTTGCACTCGTAGTGTCTTACATGCTTCATGGAAGTCTTTGTTATATATACCCAACGTCTTGGATATACACTAAGTGTGGATACAGGATCCGCGGCCGCCGGGGTTGCAACCCTCTTACGCGGCAAGCCAATTTTTAGGATGCTTAGCCTATAATTATCCAGAGATAGTAATTTAAGACAAATAAATGAAATGAAGAAGAGCAAATGAACTAAAAACAAAGTTTGATATTCATCCAAAAAAGAAAAGGCGGACCCAACGGGACTTTTGTTTGTTTTTTTTATTACTGTCCTAGAAACATAAAAGAATACATGGATTACTTTATTGAAGTCCTACGTGTAGGGTAGATTCATCCATGCATGAGCCGTGGCTCAAAGATAGCATTTCTTGAGGTTAGTGACGTTCCATGTCCTTGGAAGGACCGTTCCGTCCGAGGACCGTAACTTGTATGCCCCGTCTCCCAACGCGTCCAATACTTCATAAGGTCCTTCCTATTTTGGGCCAAGCTTCCCTCCTTCGACAGCGTGGCTGGCGTCGTTACTGCGATAGACGAAATCTCCTGGCCTGAACGCAACATTCTTGACCCTGGCATCATAGTATCTTTTCATTTTTAGCTTAGCTTGAGCCTCACGTATCGCGGCGCGTTCGCGTCTTTCTTCAACGAGATCCAAGTTTAGCCGTAGCTCATCATCATTGTGCACGACATCCACTGCCGTGGTGCGGTACGTTGGCATCCCGATTTCCGCAGGTATGACGGCCTCCGTCCCATAAGTCAAGGAGAACGGGGTATCGTCATTACTTGATTTTATCATTGTGCGATGGGCCCAAAGAACATGAGGAAGTTCTTCGAGCCAGTTCTTGTTATTCTCGCCTAAGTAGGCCTTGATTCCTTCTCCTAAGCTCCTGTTTTCCCGCTCCACGAGCCCGTTGGACTGCGGATGTTTGACCGAGGCGAATCGCTGTACAATGTTTAACTTCTCACACCAATCTTTGATGGGTCACCGCTGAATTGCTTGCCGTTGTCAGAGATGATTTCTCTGGGGAGTCCAAAGCGACATACTATGTCGTTTCACACGAACTTCTTTACTTGGGTACCGCTAATCGTTGCCACGGCCTTTGCTTCGATCCACTTGGTAAAGTAGTCCATGGCTACTATCAGGAATTTGACTTTCCTCGGCCCTTCCAGGAAAGGACCAGCGATGTCAATTCCCCACTTATAAAACGGCCACAGGGCCGTGATAGGGGTCAATGGCTGTTGAGGTTCCCTTGGTACGGGACGATGTATCTGGTAGTCCTTGCACTTGCGTATCGTCTCCCGCGCATCTCGGTGCATGGTTGGCCAATAATATCCAGAAGGCATGGCCTTGGCCACCATGGAGCGCGGCCCCGCGTGCAGGCTGCACGACCCTTCGTGTATTTCTCGGATAACATAGTCCGCCTGGAATGGTCTGACACACCGTAACCATGGTTTCAAGAAGGAGCGCTTGTAAAGGACCCCTTGCAATAACTTATATTGTATAGCTTTGATGCGGAGTTTGCTTGCATCCTTGCTATCTTCTGGAAGAATTTCGTCCCTTAGGTATTCAACTATTGGTGTCATCCATGTCAGTTCTTCTTCCTCAACCATGGCCGCTACTTCTTTTCCGTTGATGGACTTCTCCTTAAGTATCTCGACCAAGACTTGTTTAGATAAGTGTGCAAAGCTGGTGGATGCAATTTTGCTCAAGGCATCTGCTTTCTTATTTTTGCTTCGTGAGACATGGCTGATTGAAAAGCTGTCGAAGCCGCTGACTAGGCTGTTGGTTTTTTCAAGGTACTTGACCATGTTTTCTTCTTTAGCAACATACGCTCTGAGAACTTGGTTTGCCACCAACTTGGAGTCAACATTTGCTTGTATATGGCGCACCCCCATTTGTGTCGCGATCCGCAGCCCTGCTATCAGCGCTTCATATTCCGCCTCATTATTTGAAGTAGTAAATTGAAATCTTAGCGCATAGGTGAATTCAGTTCCTTCCGGACTTGTCAATATTAGCCCTGCGCTTGATCCATCGGTACATGAAAAACCGTCCGTGAAGAGTGTCCATACCTCCTTTGGGGTCTCTTTTACAGATGTATCCGCCGGGGCGTCATCCAGTTTTTCCACAAGGAAATCTGCAAGGATCTGACCTTTGACAGACGTTCGTGGTCGATATGTTATATTGTGTTCCCCAAGCATGACACTCCACTTCTGCAGTCGTCCAGCGACGTCGGGACGCGATATAATCTGCTTGATGGGCTGGTCAGTGATGACTGCGATAGAATGAGCTTGGAAATACCTCTGAATTCTCTTGGCCGCGAAAACTAGTGCTAGTACAAGCTTTTCCATTGGCGTGTAGTTTAATTCCGGACCCTGTAAGGCACGGCTAATAAAATATACTGGCGTCTGAACCGTGTCTCATTCTGTCATTAGGACTGCGCCAACCGCTCCATTAGTGGCGGCAAGTACATTATCAATTCCTCCTGCGGTTTTGGTGCTACTAATGTTGGTAGCTCGGATAAGTGTTATTTTAGCTCCCTGAAGGCTTTTTCCGCATCCGAGGTCCAGAAGAATTCACTTTTCTTGGTGCAGTTTTTCAATGTTTTAAATAGTGGCAAAGACTTCTCCGCTGATTTAGAAATAAACCTATTCAGACATGCTAACTTACCATTGAGGCTCTGGACCTCTTTGATTGTTCGCGGGGACGGAAGTTGTAGCACATCGTCCACCTTATCCGGGCACGGCTTGATTCCTTCGGGTCCTACCACATACCCCAGGAACATCCCTTCGACCGCTCCGAATGTGCACTTCTTGGGATTAAGTTTCATATTAATCTTCCTCAACGTTCGAAACGTTTCTTCAATGTCTCTGAGCAGCTCTTCCTCTGTGTGACTTTTTATAACCAAGTCATCGACATAAACTTTTAAATTGCGGCCAACCAGTTTGTCGAATGCCTTGTCTACAAGACGCTGGTATGTGGCTCCGGCGTTCTTAAGACCGAAAGGCATTTTTGTATAACAATATACCCCTTGGGGGGTATGGAAGGCTGTCTTTTCCTCGTCTTCTTCTGCCATTTGTATTTGATGGTAACCTTTATATGGTCCAGAAAGCTTTGAAAGGGTAGATCGCACAGGGGACTTAATTTCCAATCTAATTTCTGGGAGGGGATAGCAATCCTGCGGGGGACATTGTTTAGGTCCGTAAAGTCTACACACATCCTCCAGCTCCCATCGTGCTTCTTCACCATTACTGGGTTAGACAACCAGTCTTTATATATACTCCCAGCCATAATTCGGCTCACTGGTTTTTGGACCTCTGCTTGGATGCCTTTTGCGCGTTCGGGGCTGTCCTCTATTCTTTAGGGGAAGGCGAATATCCTTTCCGGATGTTAAGTTTGTGTTCCGTATGATGTGGCCTACCTGTATGTTAGGATTGGTGACATGCGAATATGTCTAGGTTTCTTCTTTAGGGTGACATTGTTCCGTTCGCCCTTTGGTGACAACGTGTCACCAATACTGATTTCTTGATCCGGGAAATCAGGGTGTATAGCCACTTGAAAATTTTCAGGACATTTTTTGGTCTTTTCTTCTATGTTTTTGGGCGTCACCGTTACAGTGGCACATTCCATTGACGAGACGATAGTGCTACGGATAGTCACTACCCCACCTTTGACTGGAAACTTGATCATTCCGTGGGCTGTGGACGGTATCGCTTGGATTGCTTTGATCCCCGGTCTTCCGATAATACCGTTGTATGGTGAATGGCGGACTCACATCCATAACGGTTCATCCATGCTTCTGTAGAATGTTCCGCATCTCCTACAGTCACTAAGAGTCTTATCTGCCCTACCGGCCATATTGTTTCCCTGCTAAAACTGGTTAGTAACGTAGTGGCTGGAGCCATCTGGCTCTGGACTTCCGGCCGGAGCCGATTAAAGCAACGTTCAAAGAGTACTTCCATTGAGCGCCCACCGTCACATACATCGGTGGACGTGGTCCCCCAAATCTCAGCTTCTGTAAGAGAGGGCCTTCTGTTCCTTTGTTAGCAGTCAGCGGTGGGAACACAATTTCCCTAATGCGATCAAAGCTTTACGTCACCTTCTGTCGTGTCACCCTCTGCCATGACTGTACCATGTAGATAGCTGCGGCTTTATCCTTGGTCGGGAAATCCTTCTTCCCCGGCCTCTGTTGGTCTTTTTCTTGCCTTATGCCTTTAACAAATTGCGAGAGCTTGCCCGCCCTAACCAATTCTTCAATCTGTTTTTTCAACTGCACGTATTCGTCCGTGTTATGTCCTTTATCGTTGTGGAATTCACAAAACTTGCTACTGTCACTCCGCTTCTCCAATGGGGTGACCATGGGCGCTGGTGGTTTGAACTTTGCTGCCTTCGCCGTTGAAGATTTTTTAGGTGTCCGAGTTAATGGGAGTAATTTTGTGGATCCCCGTCCTCCCTCGGCTAATTTGAAAGTCAGCTTTTAAGCTCAAGCTTCCGATCCGAAGCGTGGCGCTTGGACTGATCTTGTGATTTCCAAGGCGCATGGATTTTCTTCTTGGAGGCAGCAGCAGTTTCCCCTCGTATGAAGGAGGGTAGTTGTCTCATCTTTCCATTGTCTTTCGGGACAGTTCATTTAAGTCGTTTTGTTAGTTCAGGGTTGTTGACCCCATGCATGAATCCAGAGATTCGCATGCATTCCGGAGCTCCCTTCATTCGTCCTGTTTCGGTTTTGAAACGCTCCATAAACTCTTCAATAGTCTCCCCATCCTTTTGCTTAATATTGTGGATCTCTACCGGATCTTTCACATACTTCTTTTGTTGCATGAAGTACGATAGGAAAGTTGTTTTGAGGTCTTGTTTTTTTTTTTTTTAGTCCTTGTATCCATCAATGCTTTCCGCGGGTAACTCATCGAACCAGACTCTTGCTGCCCCTATTAGGGTGGAATTAAACATATGGCACCAAGTGGGCATTGCCCAATGTTCAACCTGTGCCGCCGCTTGGAAGACTTTTAAGTGGTCTTCCGGGTCTCCGGTGCCATCATAGGTCTTCACATTATTCGGCATTCGCGTCTTCCGTGAACTCCTAAAGTTACGGATGCGAGGTGTGAATGGGTCCACATCCTCGCAAGTCCAAGGTACGGCTAGGTCTTCTTCATCCGTAGACTCGCGCCTCCTTCTGGGCCTTTGGTGCGTTCCGTGGCTGGAACTGCTTACTGATGCACGAGAGGATGGGGATTCGTTTACCCTCTTTTTCTTCATACCCCCGTGGTGGCCATCATTGCGGGAGCGATCTCTGTGCCTAGTCCTTTGGGAGGAGTAGGTCTCGCCGTAAGACTCTTCGACACCACGGAGGTGGCTTCTGATTCTGGAGCGGCTCCTGTCCGAAGAATGATCTCTACTGTCTGAGGGATTTTTCCCGCGCGAGCGATCCCTAGGGGTTGTATTGCTTGGTCCGGACTTGGTCGTGCTAGGGGAGTAGGTGTTGCTGAGTCGTTCGAAAGCACTTCTTTTGCGGTGACTTAGACGGTTGAACACACTCCTGTCCTCGTCTTTTCTCCTAGCATCTATTTTTGATTTTTCCTTGTGAGTACCTCGCGGGCGAGTTTCTGTCACCAGAGCTGAGGGAGTCACTCCTTATTCTTCGAGCCCTCTTGGGGGTGTCTCCAAAGTCTAGCCTGGATTGCAGACCTTTTCTCTTGTCCTGGCGTGCCTTTTCCATGATGATCGGCAAGATGTCATCATAGTGCTTTTCACAGAACTCTTGGATACTGGCCTGGGGCGCAGTGTCCGTTTCTCTGGGTGTTTTTTCTCTTCCATCAGTGTTCCTGACAGTGGTGATCACCGGAGTGGAGTTGGCCATTGCACTCATTTTTTCTGGTAGTTCCTAGTGTTGGGTCCCACGGATGGCGCCAACTTGTTGATGCAAAAGTTGGGTCTGTTTGTATTTGGCCCGAATAAGCTGTTTTCCGGGTACAAAACACCTTCTTCTTGCACCAAGTGAATTTATTGAGAACCCTGCACAAGGAAGTAAAACACCGTTAACCTTATCGTGGGAGCGGATCCCACGATTAGACTCCGGCGTGAGAGTAAGTATCGGTTGTTTTGGAGGATAATTGAGAGTATTAGGGTTTTTTGGTCATACCTGAATCAATGAATGTTATCCTCCTTTTATAGGCCTCAGACCCCGTAGGGTTTCCTTGTCTTTCGGCCCAAGATAAGGCCGATATAACCGGGATCCGACCTTATCCTTAGCATATTTAAATAAGGAGAGTATATCCCTTAATTGACTGGGCTATCTATCCCTAAAATAGCGCCTAAGTACACCGCATGCAGGAGCATAATGCCATATACTTTGCTATCTCCGGCCGCGGCCTGGACGAGTGTCCGTGGCCGTGACCCATAACCCGCGGCCCAAGTAGCGATAACAATAATTAGCCCAAAATAGTATCTATGGGTCGGGTCGGACCATACTATACGTCATCAAGTTTGGTTTCATCTAAATTTACTTAAAACATAGTATTTTGCAAGTCGTGATTCACGTGGAAGCTTCTTAAAACTTTTTATAGCCAATCTCTGGGTGATCAATGCAGTATTGACATAAACACTGTGTTTCTGTTTTCTTATTCTTTTTGAAGGTAAAACCATATGTTTTTAACAAGAACAAAATTTATTGCTAATATTTAAAAAATAAATGTGCTAACCATTTACGATATTAATAATTTAGACGTTCTACGTTTGAAAAACATATATCTACTATTTTATAAAGTATTTAGGACATACTAAATAAGAAGATTTTAAAATAAAAAAACATTTTCTCGCCACAAAAATAATCACCCGGATAAAAAACATATATCTTCTAGTATTTATAAATCAAATGCTCTAATTTATGTTTACTCGTGTTCGTTGTTTGTATGAATATAACCGGTTTACGTTAAAGTCATTCAGATGTATTTTTTTTGAAAAAAACACCCGCCTCAGATCATATGTGCAAATCAGTTCAGTTTCGGACTCACACGCTCTTAACAAACAAACAACACCTTAGTCTCATAACCATAGTTATTGCTAACTACAAATTAAACACTATGTTGAGTTCAAAATAGCCGAGGTACATAACCTGTTTATTTAAACTAGTAAAAAAAATGCAACTTATAGGCAATCAGGTGGACATGGACACCTCTATTATAGTCATAGCTTCTTTCTGTTTCTGACTTTACTTGATGTAAATCGAGACCTCTTCCTGTTCCTTTTCCTGCTTCCGCTTTTAGTTGTTCCAACACTCTCGTGACCTTCCTGTAGCACAGCAGGACACATAAACATCAAATAATTATTGATATATAGGCTTTAACTCTTAATGAATTGCAACAATAAACGTATAGTTGCAAATACAGGAATAACTTATTACAGTAATCCGTATGCAACATAAGCATAGCATTAAGTAAATATAGTCAAACCCAAAGTTTTCCTGATGCACAAGTAACAGTAGCATGCCAAGTCCTCTGTACGATTTGGAACGCGAACTCGTCCTAAAAGTATATACACGGTATTTAGAAAGGACATTAAAAACAACACCACCCACCATACAGTCATTGGTTTTATAATTTGGTTTCTCTTAGTTACATTTGTTTACTAGTAGGTTTGATTAGCTCAATTCCATATCTTCACACGTCAATTCATCAAAAAAACCTTTAACCATATACCTCTTCAAAATAAGAAAAGTAGATTAGAAATTTTCAATTGCCATCATATATGTTGACGTTAGCATAGTCTTTATTTTTTATTATTTTTTTATTATTTATTATTATTATTTTTATTTTTGATAACCCGGGTGTCCGACTTGAGATTGCAAGCCGACTATTCCTTTTAGATAGCCGGGAGTCAAGGCAAGTGAACCTCCGTGGCCAATGGGGGATTAATTTTCTCCCCAGGGTTTGAACCCAAGACCTCTAGGCACTTCTCGTTCTAAAGGCTAAGCCCTTACCACTGGGTCACCCCATTGGTTTTAGCATAGACTTTATCAAGGTTATAAATTGGGTATAAAGTAAATAAATACATTGAGTATAGATCGAGTATAAAGTAAATAAATACATTAGACTACGAGTACTAGATATATATACACTTAAAAAGACATCCTATTGAGCATGTATAAATAACAAATTACAACCACTTAGGAGTGGTCTAATGGTAAGAAGCTTGAGTAACTATTGACAGATCTTAAGTTCAATTCGTGCTAGGTACAAACAAGTGTAAGTGCCGACGCCAACCTTCCTCAAAAGGGGAGGGATTTGCCCGGTTAGAGGCTGTGTGGCGGTGGCGTCAAATCCCGTGGATTCAGTCGGCCAAAAGGTCGGAAACCATGGTTACCCAAAAAAAAAATTAACAACTTCCTATTCACTATGTTTGGTGCAAATGATAGCAAGCGAAAGTCAATTGATCTGAAATACAGTGACTAAACGAACATGGTAAATCTAAAGTGTATTATATATTGCATTAAAGCAAGGACTGCAAAATGAAAACATAGGTAATAAGCACAACCAACCTCGCCGCTTCCCGCTTCAACACTCCTTTTGTTATCCTTTGTGTGGCTTGGTCTCCCATAAACATAAGGGGATACAAGGCTTTGCACAAATAAAGGAGCACCGATATGTTTTCGGATCTTAGAGAACGATATATTATTATCGTAAACGAAACATATATTATCATCACAACAGGAAGTCTTTTCCGGACGTCGAACGCAATCCTTAAAAGTTTGCATATAGTATGCCCCATCAAAATTCATCTGGCTATCATTTGGCAAGAGTTCCCAAGACTGTTTCACACTGTAGTTTCTCAATACCCATACCTCGCGACAAGGGTGATCATCACTACAATATATGCATAGGCAGTCTTGGTAAATCCCGAGTTTACAGTGATCAAATTTATATCTTGGGTCATCAGGTTGGGGAATTACTTTAAATTCCTCCCTGGATAAATTAAAAGAAACGATTACTTCCGGCTCCCCATTAGCATTATAATCAACCGCAAACCAATGAATTGCCCCATTGAGTAAGATACCAGACCTCCGATAATAGAAGGCATACTTGAGTTGTCCTATAACTTTCCAAATATTTAATTTCAATGAAAAGACTTGAACAAGTGTCTCATAATTATCTTGCAAAATCCCCATAACAACCTTGTAATCATCAGTAGATGAATCATAACCAAAGCTAAAGCATAACGCATTCGTGACACGTTTAGGAAGCAGGGGAGCCATTGGCAATTTCCTAACCTCCCTAGTTGAAGGATTTGATACAAATAGTCTAGCATCCACAACTAAAGGAGAGACACATATCAAGCCATTGGAAGAACCAACTATCTTCCATGGTAAACGCTCCTTAGAGAAGTCCGACATAATACAGATTCTTTTATGCCCAAGTTCATAATCATCGTTGCACATATTTTTTAGATGAGCTTTAACAAAACGATTACTTGATATCAAAGAATACCATGACTTACAAGCGCTCTTCCATTGGAGTAGATCTTTCACACCCGATTTCAAAAGAATAAGTTCAACCACATCAAACACAACAACCATGGTTGGTTTGTACTTTAGGGTTGCCGAAAGTACTAGGAACACAAAGTCAACGAGATTATATATCTATGTTTGCCAAACATAAGAGCTGTTACTCTTTTTAGCCCAGCCCAAACACATTAACCCACCCATCGCTAGACCTTCCATAAATAAATGAATAAATTACATAAATAGTCATTGTGGTTTGACGAAAATTGTATCCACCTTCCCTGATAGTTTAAAGTTTCATTATCAGTCCTTATTCTTGCAAAGAATATCACTGATAGTCCTTTATCTAAAACTATCAAGGACGGTAGATGTCATTTTCACCTGCCCATATGTTTTGTATCTAAATTCATTTGATGAGGTGTGTTTTTTTCTCCTCCCATGCCTACGGGTTTTGTGAAACGTAATGTATGAACACATGTTTCTTAAGGTTTTGAATATCAAACTTGATAAGAAGGTACATCAGTTACACATAATGATAAAGTATACATAAAATTAGTCAACTATCTACTAATTATATGTTACTAATAGCTTTTATACACTCACAAAGAAGAACAAACACTACTTTTGTGACTCATGAATTCTTACTCTAGACCAGTGATTAACCATATATTAAAATCGAAAGACCATCAACTTGACATGAGAATTAATATATATTATGTATATATGTTTGATATTCTTCTTTGAGTCTTGAAAATTTATGATTAGTATGTTGTGTTTTCTAATAGATTTATCGGGCTGTCAAATATATCTTCTAATAGCTTCACACATATTTACGTAATATAATAAATGTAAGTCTAATATAAAGTGAGTTCATGGGTATTCTGATGGGTATATCGGCGGATATCGATATAACAGGTTGCAAATTAGGTTTATCTGCGACGAGTATACACTACTATCACCCGCCCATTAGCCACCAGTGACTAGTAGACGTGAACAAAAACACCAAAAACCGAAACCCCAAAAAAACCAAAAACCATAACCGGTCAAAACCGGGTTTGACTAAAACGGGTCCGGTTTTTGGCCAAACCGTCGGTTTGGAACCGATTTGGGTTTTCAAGCTAATGACCGGTTTTTAGCTCTTTTTAAAAAAAAAATGAATTTCGAATTTCAAACGGGCGGGGACTGGGGAAGATCATTTTTTTTGAATTTTTAGGTGTAATATTTACCATTTTGCCATTGTATGTTTAGTATAAATAGAGGGGTTGTGTGTTGGTTGAATTACAACTTTCACAATGATAAGCAAAAAACACTCTTAAAAGTAAAACTGAATTTCTTTCATTAGTGGCAACTCAATCCAATTCAACTACCACCGGTGTTGGTTCTTCAAGTGCACCGACGATTCTTGAAGTTTTATCTTGCTCCTGAAACCCCGCTATTTGGAAAAACTTCAACCTTTGTAAGATGTCGGATGGTACGACCAAGGCTCAATTTAAGCTTTGCTATCATTTTTTATCGGCGGGATCCAACTCGA
This sequence comes from Tanacetum coccineum, assembly GCA_026074375.1. Taxonomy (NCBI): domain Eukaryota; kingdom Viridiplantae; phylum Streptophyta; class Magnoliopsida; order Asterales; family Asteraceae; genus Tanacetum; species Tanacetum coccineum. The sequence goes on along the minus strand of BQNB010043114.1, from coordinate 22,568 downwards.
CGTTGAAGGCTCACATCAACAACAAGTATTATGAAACACTCAAGTGGGTTCCGGAAGCGGGTCAATCTTCTATGGCTCGAGATGGGGGTATTTTTGTGTATAATCTGGATGTTGTTCGTGAACAATTCGCGGGTTTGGTGATCCAAGAAGCCTTGCCGTTCAACCACTTTGACAACCCTCGAATGACGAGGGTGTTTCAAAACCATTTTCAACCAAAGTATAATCATGTAAGTCGTACTACTCTAAAACGCGATTCATGAAATTATGGGAAACGGCTAAACAACAATTAATAGATGGTTTTTTAAATTTAAATGCTAGTGTAAACATAACAACGGATGTTTGGTCCGCTCTTCATGGTTTGCCCGGTTCATACCTTTGTGTTACCACACATTAGATTGATCCCGAAAGTTGGCAAATGATGAAGCGTACCATTGCATTTGAAGACTTTCCAGTTCCTCACACGGAAGTTGTTTTGTTTAAGATGTTGAAAAAAGTGTTCATCAAATTTCATTTGTAAGAAGAAAAAAAAATTCAATAACGTTAAAAGCCATTGGTAGACTATAATTAAAATACGGTCCACCTATTGACGGCATATTTTATCATAGTCGATGTGTTGCACACATCATTATCTTGGTTGTGCAAACCGGATTAGCGGAGCTCCCGATATATCACATGAAAGAATCTTTTTAAACAAATGTTAAAAGATATATTTAAAACGGGTACTAAAACATATGTTGACTATATTCAGTTGTGTAAACAAGTGAGGAAACCTTGTTTAACACCTAATTGGGATGTTTCGACAAGGTAGAATTCCACTTATCATATGTTTCAATGTGGTCTAAAACAAAAAATGACTTTACAATATTTTCATGACACTTTGTCCGATGCGGGTAGGTGTACTCCATTTCCGGTTGAACATTCGGTTACCATTAAAAATCTAACCCGATTACTTGAAGTTTTTAACAATGCCACGAAAATATTATCGGGGTTTATTATCCAACATCTCCATTGGTACTCCAACAAATATTCTTCATATGTATAAAACTAACCGAATTTGAATTTAATGGTGATATGTATGCAAGTATGGTTGTGCCAATGAAAACAAAGCTCCGAAAATATTTTAAAAAATGCCACCGATAATTACTTGTGCGGTCGCTTTGAATCCATGTTTAAACGGAAGCGGGGTAGAGTTACTTATCGAGTCGATTACAACTGATTTTAAGTGTTTTGACGATGACTTTGCAACTAAGGCAAAAGAACGGTTCAACAAATATGTGGAAGGTTTGCAACTAAGGCAAAAGAGATATTGGTAAAAGATTTTCACAGTGCAAATCCTTAAGAATTTTTAAAATCCAAATCACTTCACTTATAACTGAAGCAAGAGCTTTATACTCTGCTTCAATTGAAGACTTAGAGAGTATTCTGCTTCTTGCTTTTCCAAAAAAACAAGAGTATAATTTACAAACACCGAGTATCCTGTCACACACTTTCTAATAACAACACATTTTGCTCAGTCAACATCAGACTATGCCTTTAAAGTAATACTTGAACCTTTTGTAACATGAATACCCAAACTTGGAGAGCCTTTAAGATATCTCAATATCTTGAAAGCAGTTTTGATATGAGACTTAAGAGGATAATGCATAAACTGACATAAACAATGAACTACATAATAAATGTCAAGTTTGGTATTAGTCAAGTAAATCAGTTTTTCATTAACTTTTAATAATTTGTTACATTATCAAGCAATGGATCATCAACAGAAGCTTCATTAGAGACAACCAGTTTAGACTGCAAAGGGGTTTTAGTAGGCTTACATGCAAGTATACCATATTCAGATAGTAGATCTAACATACTTTCTTTGATTAACTGTGTTACAAAACACATCTTTTCAGCATTAAGTTTTGAATAAGTGACATACTTTTCAAGACCATACTTGACCTTGGAATTAATAACAAAATCATTATAATTTATAGGAAAAACAATATGTCTATAAGACCTTCTTAAACTTTGAACGCCCTGAGTAGAAGTACTTGGATTTTGATCCAAATTACCCGCGAAAACAGCATTATCTTCAAATGTGGTTACATGCTCATTCTATGCAGTAAATGTGTCATCGCTGCTATGAGCATCATTCCCATCATTACCACTTGGGAAATCATCAGTGTTCACACCTTCACCAGACACAAAAAAGTGGCTATTATCACTTTGTGACCTATAGTCACTATTCAGGCTAGTGTCTACTCTCTCATCATCATTGGTTATCTTAGGGTATTCATTATCAAAAAAGTTTAAATGATTTAAGTTTTGAAAAACATTTGAAGTAGTATCTGCCTTTTCAGTGAAAGAATCCTTAAAAGGAAAAATAGATTCAAAGAACTTAACATCCCTTGAAAAAACAAATTGATGCCTATCAAGACTGTATAACCTATATCCTTTCTTAAATTTTAAATACCCCATCATAAGACGTTTCTCAGATCTACTACCCACTTTATCATTATTATTGAAAATGGCAGTAAAACACAAACAACAAAACACTCTTAGGTAAGAGAGACCAGGACATCTTTAATATATCCTCATAAGGAGACTTTCTATTTAGCACACATGAAGACAAACTGTTAATAAGATAAATAGCAGTTAGAATCATTAGGATGCAAATGCAAATGGTTGCTAACATCCAGTCTACTAATTAAAGTAACCGAATCATCAGTAACAAATTCATCATTAGAATAACCATGAACAAACATAATGATAGACAAGGAAGAATAAACAAATATAAAAGATAAGAAAATAAGGAAGTTTTCGCGCTTCCACATCACTAAAGTGGCAGATCAAGGGCTGACTGACATAACTTAAACAAGAAAGAACACAAAAAACAAATAACCACCTCCTAAAAAACCACAAACTCCACAATAGTGTCTCTACATATCCTCCGGTAGTCTAAATGCAAGAAAATAAGAGAAAAATAAAAGAGAGTGTAAGAGATGTTACAGAGTACGCAACCGCAATAACCAGCGGAAGCTATATCTTACAACACCTTGATTCACTTAGTTAAGGTATTAATAAGAAACCAATAACCTTAAATCCAAAGATTTTACCAGAAATCCCAATTTCTCAAAATTATGCAAAAACCCCATATCTAACCAAGAACACAACAAAGAACCGATCTATCAATTAACCACAGTTAATTGACCTCAAGAAGCCTTAGAATATCAAAGCCACAAAAATATAAAACCCTAATTTTTTCAAAAACCAATTAGAGTAAGATTGGATGACTTTGATCTTATACCATGTAGAAAAACAAGATTTTATACCAGTAAACACCCTTTTATTAATTTCAATATCACCCACAATCTAAACCAGAATCAATGATCAACCAAAACTGAGTACCACAGCTAATCTGGTGTACTCCTAATATCTAAATTGATATTAGTGCTATTACAACCAAATCAAACACAACAAAATATGATAAAGATGATCAATTAGGGTTACAAAAAATTAGTGAGAGATAAGTATCGAATGAGGAGATGGAGAGAGCTGGAAAGTTATGACTCAAACTTGAGTCATAACTGGATTTTATAGGGTTTGACTTAAGACTATCAACAAAAGGAAAAACTAGTCATTAAAGAACCACAAAGCTGCTATTCCTAACTACAACACTTTCCAAGCTACAAAAAAACTTTAAACATATACACAATCAGTCCCTCAACATATATATAAGGCTAGAGAATATATTTCAACATTTATGCTTAAATTTCTTGAAACATTTCACTTTTTACTTCCGAAGTCCTTTTTCCACAATGCACACTTGACCCAAACTTAACACAAATAAAGGTTTAAAACGAGTTTTGACCCATAACACTTGAACATGGGTGTGAACGGCTATTTTCCGAACGCCTCATTTTTATCCGTAATGCCAAAATCACTAAAACAATACAAACGACTTTAACTAGTGACACAACCTGACTAATGTAACACCCCCAAATCTGGGTAGCAACGAAATGTTAAATATCCGAGGGCGTTACTTCATAGATCAATAGCACAAGATATGAGAACGACCACTAAACGTGTCGTTTTAAAAAAATACATTGGATTAACAAAATACTTGCTCATTACATAAGCTCATGGCTTCAAATTGTTCGACAATAAAGGTAAAGATTTCGGTTTATAACAATTGTTCCCAAAATGTAATACGACCCAAATCTTTAGTATTGACTTTCTCCAAAAGTGACCCCCAATGTATCTGAGCACCTCGTGCCTTATTGACCTGAGAAAACATGCTTAAAACGTCAACATAAAGTTGGTGAATTCATAGGTTTATGTAAATCAATAATAGGACCGCAAGATTTCCAAGTGTATGATTAAGCAACAGATGCAAACATCATAGAAAGTAATTACGTTTTCCTAAGCTCATGACACTGAAGCTCGACATGTATGAATGCAATAAATTGCCAATGAATGCTCGTGAATGATGTTCTAACCCGTAACATCCCAAATTTGACATGGTATACGTTTGTTGTCCGGCAACCTGGCACAGTGAGCGTTACTCACCCAAACGGAGATGTCAATATCAAATAGATCTATTTATAGCATTCGCGCTCACAATCTAGTAATTGACAGTTCATGATAAAGGGCTCAGTGGGTTATCGCTACTTAAGCAAACACGTAATCATAGTATAAAATGTACACTTGCGTCCAATTTGTAAAACAAAGCATGTTCTCACCCCAAAGATGTAAATCATTTAAATAATTGTAAAACATGGGGCTATGAACTCACCTTAGTAAATAGTCCTCTGAAAACGATAAATATATCCAAGAATGGCAAATTAATCACATCGTAATACCTAAGTAAATACGGTCAGTCTTAGTCTACAAGTTTGGGCTAAAGACTTAATGTATAAACTACAATAAATTTCTAGTTTATATATAATGTTATTACTTGTGTGATGGTGCACATGTTTATTGTATTTGTATTCACTTGATGGCTCTTGGGAAGGTATACGATTACACACGTTTTTGTATACGTATAAACGTTATTAATAAATATTCATATTTATTAAGTCGTAGGTTAACTTGTATGATATCCGGTAACTATATAACTCGACCGGTATGTTAAGTGGTTATTAAATTTACCTTTGTCCATGAAATACCCTTAGGTTTTCTATATTTACAAAAACAGTCCCTATGTTTATGAAAATATAGTATTTACACTTTAAACCCTTATGTTTCCAAAATTACACTTTTAGTCTTTTAATTTTTCAATAATTGCACTTTAGGTCCTTATATGTTCCAAACAATCCCTTAAGTTTCAAAAATGTCCAAAACAACTCCTAGACTTTATGGAAATAGTTTTGACAATTTTAACCCTCAAGTTTACAAAGTTACTCAATTAGTCCCTTAACTTGTAAAAATCACATTTTAAGCCCGATTAAGTTCCAACAAGTAGAAATTGGTTTTATTAACTCCAATAAGCTACACAAGCTGTTGTCAGCCTATAAATAAGCTTGGATGAGCTTATTGAGCTTATTGGGCCTTATTGGGCCTGTTAAGGTCCAATAAGCTATTTAAAGGTCCGAGTTAAATTTCAAAAGCACATAAGCCCTCTTTAAGCTTATTTAAAATTGTTAAGCTGAAAAATAAGTTTGGGTGAGCTTATTCGAGCTTATTGGGCTCGTTAGCCCAATAACTCAACCCGAAAAGTTTGTAAAAAGGTTTCATACATTATACAATTTATTTTCTAGACTTATTAAGCATCATTGGGTATGTTTTTATGTTCGGCTTATTCAGTAAGCAAATAATCTCGTTAATGGGCTTTTGGGCCCATTACGAACTCGAGAAGCCTTTTAATCCTTTAGGCTTATTCACTTAAGGCCCATTAGCATTTCTATGTTCTTAATAAGCTTATTAAACTGTTTAAGCTCACAAATAAGCTGTTTAAGCTTATTGTGGCTTAAAGGCTCGCGGTTGGACTCGGTAATGGGCTACTAAGCCCAATAAGGGTTCGATTTGGTTTCCTTGGTATATCAAGATCCATGTGAGTTCAATAAGCACTTTAGGTTTCTTAATAAGCTCGTGGAGCTTATTAATAAGCTGAGGTCTTATAGCCTACAGCCTGTTGGGCCCAATAGTAGGCTGTTAGGATTAAACGAACTCAATTTGTGGTCCATTAATGTTCACTATTTACATTCTAGGGTTTGTAATCTTTCGTTAAGCACTCGTCGAGATTAATTATCCGTGTTTAATCACATGAACTCGTTCCATGAGCTAATGTACGCGTTCCCAAGCCAAGACATTTCATTTTTGTGAAAAGTTAACGTATAGGGTTTGTATAATTCGAATATATGTGATAGCTTTCAAGGTAGTTTCCATTTTTGAAATCTAAGCGTAAAGCTTATGCCTTAACTCCATATTAAACCACATTGTATACATGTTAGCACCACACAAGATCATGTACTTGTAATATATGTATGTGAACCGTGCATGGGTTGAACCATGCACGTTCATGCTCATGTTAACTTGTTACACACAAGTTAACCTGACTCTTACCACTAAGCATGAATAAAATGAATGAGATATAGATAATAACGAGCTTAGTTTGACTTACAAGAGTCCTAGAGTTCGGTTCGAGTTAGAATGTCAACCCACGATGTGAACACGATTGAATAACCAACCAAAGTTTCCAAAACTTATCAAATCCCCCAATCCTTGATTCGTGTACCCCTCTTACGTCCTTGTATGGAGACTTAGTACTCCTTGTGTGCTTAGTATCAAAATGAGGGTGTGTATGGGTTCGGTTATTAGTCCGAATGTAAGAAGAGAATAAATGAGGATGGTTTAGCTTTGTGCGAGATTTTGTGAGTTTAAGAAATGTGTTAAGTGTCAATGAGAGTGAGTATATATAGGCTTATGACTTAGTTAGTTTTCCTAGTCCTAATCCCAAACCATATCGTGCCCTATTTAGTGGTTTTAAAGTTCTTAGTTAGCCTCAAATGGTATTTAGCTAAACCACTTAAGTACACACCTTAATTGCCCCTAGGTTGTACAAGATTTGCTAAGATATGAAAATCTTATGGTTTGTGTGTGCTCTTTGCTTAGCCGCGACATCAAAAGTCGACAAGGGATGATAGGGAAGTCAAATGGTTAATAACCATTGTGTATTTAGCTAATTAGGGACCAATAGTACATGTCTTGATTAAACATATGATGTACAAGTACTTTTGGAATCATTAGGAGATTTCCTAGGATTTTCTAAGTGCATATATGTATGGGACGTGTAGTAGTAGAGGAAAAATAAGATTTTGAAATCTTATTAAGGTTATACAAGTACAAGGTTTAATTACCTTAAGATGTATATGTACTTAGGAAGTTTTAAGGATTTTTCCTAGTTGCTTTAGTTCTCATAACTGGCCCTAGTGGGTTATTAACACAAGATTTGATTAAATTTTGTGTTTAAGGTTTAAAAGTGGATATTGGTTTGAGTCTAGGTATTTCCGGGGTGTGTCTAAATGTATTTATTGTGAAACGTAAGCCTTTTACGTGACCAATAAAAATAAAATACGCAAAGTTAATAATTATCTTCTTAATAATTATATAACCCTTGTTTGATGTAAACCTTAATTTATTTGGTGACCGTTTACGTTAAATGGTTATTTCTAGTCTACGCGATTTAGTTTAAAAGTTAATTTAAAAGTAAACGCGTATCAGACCAAAATAAATAGTGGCGGATAATAGGAGTCATAAAATGACCCGAAATTGAGAAATGTTACAACTAAGACTTCACAACCATGTTCACAAACCGTTTCATGACATCTCAAAGACACTTTTAAACTACAAATACCATGAAACTTGGACAAGACTTTGAGGACTTTCAAACTTCCACCGATCTTGAGGTCCAAGCATTTACTAGCCTTCTACGACCAAAAAGGGGCAACTTCCTACTTCCACTTAATCCCTCTTTAATCCCTTTTTACATTTATTGGACACAGTGGAACCTACAAAATCATAAACTATAACATGTAAGGGAAATGCTTAGTAAAAGAGATCTATAACACAACATTATAAACAATTTTGGCTAGTTGAATCACCAACCAAACTATAAGATCATTTAGGAGCTAGCATAACAAGATCATAACATGCCTTAGTCAATCATATAATTAGCTAACTATAACATGAACATAAGCATTGGATCCAAGCTACTTTAGCAAGGTTCAATTATAAATATAACATGACAAACATTAAAAAACAATACAATTAGCTATAACAAGTTTAATCATGTTACTTACCTTAATTCTCCAATTTAATTCCTACTTGCAAATCAAATCTCTTAACAACTTGACTCCTATATAAGAATTGACACATTTTTAGCAAACTAATACAAATACTATAAAAAGAAACATCATTTATTCATTTCCCCCCATATTCCTACTCAAAACCCTCAATTCAAAATGGGCAGTTTTACTTACTTGTAATGAAAATGATATTTAAGGCCCGTAATACTGGATTCATAGCTAATAACTTAATCAATTCTTCACAATGATACTTTTCCTTGTTTTCTTTCTTAAGATATTTCAAAACTCTCTTTAACTCTTTAGAAATTGGGAAAACAAGGGAGGGTGGTTTGGATATTACAATTCATTTGTAGTTAAGAGATTAGTGACCAGGGACCAACGATGTAAGTGGTTCATTAGAGAAGAAAACAAGGGAAGACCAAGATGCCATTTTGGCTAATGAAATCTTTAACGACCGTTACGAAAAAGGACCATGCGTGAGAGTTTCTGAGAGTTCAAGGACTAAAACCCAAATCTATAGTAAACTAACCCTGAACTTGCTAATCACCCTATCTTCAAGGACCAATGTTGTAATTTAGTTTTTGATTTTAATTTTTATTAAATTTTAACGAGCCGCTTTTATTTTCAAAAATGCTTAATGTAAAATAAATTAGATTTAGTGGTTGGTTTTGTAGTCCTAATTATGTTTGTTTGTTGATGAATTTGGTGATTAGAGCATTGGGTGTAATAGTGATTGGCTTTCGCCAATCCAATGTGGCACTCGCCACTTCTTAGCCATGATACCTCCCCACTCGCCAAACTTTCGCCATCTCCAATTTGCCGTTTAAACGATGCATAAGAAGACAAATATCAAACCATTGTATCTTTTTTTTCTTTTCTTTTTCTTTGATTTAATCGGTTGTGTGTGTGTTAATATGTGTGAGTGTGTGTGTCCAGTGTGTGTGTGTTTGTTGAGGAAGGAATAAGACAATGTGTGGGTTGTGTGTGTGTTTAGTATGTAAATAGTTTGTGTGTGTCCAGTGTGTGGGTTGTGTGATAGCATGTAAATATATTTTTTTTATTTTTTTGATTATTATTCATTTTTATTTTATACACTTTGGAATTTAAAAAAAATGTTATTTGTATTTTTATTTGAATGAAATGAAATTAGTTTTTGTGAAAAAATAGGAAAAAAATAAATTGGTAAGTGGTGGGGCCCAAATGACATGAGTTGAGTTATGTTATGAATGAGGAGGTATTTTGAGTTGTTGTGTTGAAATGAGGTGGCATAGATGTGACACTGTGTGGGGCCCAAATGACATGACTTTTTTAACCATGACACCCGATGCTCTTATGTAAATAATGGCGTGATGGTGATAGATCTGATCACTTTTACACCCAGTCTTAAGTCATAGAGATTCACGTGATCGTGTGTATTATGGTGTAATTTGGTAACACAATAGCATGATTATCATTCAAGTGGCGAATTCATGCTACTAGTCAGTCAGTAACTCATTATCAACATATGACCATATGTCAAATTTCTTTTAAAAAAATCTTAAAAAAAAGAGGCACGGTTATCATGCAAATCCAGACTTTTATGAAAATTTTGCTAAAGAAAGCTCATGCAAGAAGTATTTTATTTTTTCATTTTCCCTTCTATTAAGTTTTAGTCAAAGGAATAGCTATTAAAAACCATTTCAAAACAAGTATAGATGTGTTCATAAAGTAAGAAAGACACGTTTTGAGAATTTTCTCTCCAGTTGAGCCATTTGGAAGGACCAATGTCCATTACATGTTTGTGTTCGTTTCTACTGCTTGTACATAAGTTGGGTACTTATTATATCTTAAACTGGATTGAATGTGTTAGGTAACTTGTAATGGGTAAATTACAAAATCATCATTATTAAATTCTTACATAAATTTATCTCAAAATTGGTTAGAAATATAAAACTGGATTGAACGTAGATTCGTACGATAGATTTTTGCTTGATAGAATTTTTTTCTTAAATGGTAACAGCACCCCAAGGGACATTTGGAACCCCTCATTCTGTATATGATGATAAGTATTTATGCTTTGGGTTTGATCATAAAGATCACGACTAAAATGCTATTATGAAAGACGAAGGTGTCACCAATTTCTTTAGAGACTTTATGAGCCGGAAATGAATGTCTGGTCCTAAGCAAGACCTATATTTCCAAAATTTATATGGAATAAAAATCAAAATCTTGAAACAAGGATAGGTAGTGTACATAATGATCTCGACTAGTATGTTGATGAAGCTACAACATCAGCGGGAAAAACACGACCATGTAAAACAAAAGAGGGTAAGGTGAAAAATTGATAGAAATATGTAGGGAGATGGAAAATGTGAGCAAGAAAGAATCAGTAAAAGAAAGACAATTATATAGAGAGCTTATAGTTTTATGACCGTTACACAACTGTCGTTTTTGTTGATATAGTTTTCAAATTTTAAACCACCATTATTAGAAAACGAACGGTGATCATTGTTTTAAATTTTTTGTAACCGTTACACAACTAACATATGTTGTAATTAAATCTTTAATCCATAGGAGATAACTACGATTAAAAAAACACAGTTGAGTCCTAATATATTTAAGAGATTAAAAAAATTGCACCCATGTATTAAAAAAGGTCTACTATTCTTGGGCTTGAGATCAGGAAGATGGGCTTATTTGATAGAATTATGACCTTATTGTTTAATAAGCTCGTTTTTGATGGCTTATCAAGTTGAGCTTATAGCTTATTGTGGTTGTCACTTAATTTGAACTTGATGGTTCGTATTTCTGATTTCCCAAGGATGTTGCATTTTAAGCTTAATGATTCGTATTCGTATAGTCTTAAACATCAAATTCTAAACCATATAAAGAGTACTAAAGCATTGCATTGCATATAGAAGTGACAGTGTTCAGTTCCAGTCATTCCGAGTCTTGTTCAACGTTTAGCGCTCATCCAAGTGTTGTTGAGGTCTCAGCTAGCACAAAACAGAAAACAAAAAATAAATACAGGATAAGAAAGTACACCTCTATGATAAACCTTAATAAACACTAACAGTGATATTTGCTTACCTTTTAGTGTTTTCTATAAGGCATCCTCGTCCCCAAATCCGAAATACTTTTCAAACTCTATCACCATTTCCTCCACGCGAACTGTAATCTGGTTATGCCTAATCAATGTCCTATATATTGGGGAACAACATCGGTAGGGTTGCTACCCATTTACAATAAAAATGGATAAGTTTTACAAGTTACGATTATAATACAACCATGACCTTTTTCGACTCATACTAAAATAAACTTAGGTGCTTTATTCTGATCTTTTTGAGACACCTGCAATGAAACAGACCGTATCGCAATTGATAAGCAAAAGTCAAAATAATGATATCAGACAATAATAACCAACCTCGTCACTTGAGAGGTTGATAAGAGTCGTAAACTTCTTAATCCCCGGGTCTGACGTGGTTTTCACCGGATCTGACCGGGTTTCAACGGGTCTAAAAGGGTTTTACCGAGTCTGTCCGGATTTCACCGGGGTTGTTCGGTTTTCACCGGGCCTAACCGAGTTTTTCACCGGGTCTAACCGGTTTCCGTAAAAAATGGCCAAATTAAATTGGGTTTTTGATATTCGAAACCCAGTTAGACCCTATGTTGCACGGAATCGCCCCTCGGGTGCCGTGTCCCGTACCGGAAACGTTTCGGAAACGGGAATCACCCGGAATCGTGGTGGAAACATTTCCAAAAAATAAGAAACTTTTCACCTGAATTGGAAACGCCAGCTCACGAGTAGCAATCGTCCGGAAACGTTTTTAGGCCTATTTTTTCACGTTTCTGGGCTTTTAACTTTCTGCTATTATTTTTTAGGCCACTAAACTCTATTTTGTGGGCCATTAAATACTTTATACACTTCATATTTAGATTAAAACCTACTCAATTCTAAAGTCAACTATGTGCTGTCGACTTATCTTCTATCAAGAGTAACTAACAGGTATGATCCATTGATCCATTCCCTAATTCTCAAAAGTAAAAAACATGTGAAGATGTTAGATGTGTGGATCACGATCATCAGACCATAATCATAGTTATGTAGATTTTTTTTTACTATTTTGACATGAAAGTATGAATTATGAATATGTTTTGTGGTTATTACTTATTAGATCACGAATTCACAATCATCAGACCATGAAAGTACTAATTTGTGTTGAGTTTATTAACTATAAACTTACATTTATGTTTAGTGGTTAACTGGTTATTGCCTTATTGGTTTATTACTTTATGCCTCATCAGTAAGTTAGTATTCAGTAACCATTGTTATGTCATATGGTCCTTCATAAAGTGATTGCTTTTTTTTTTGAACGGCAACTTTATTAAAAAAACTAGCAAGGAGCTAGAAAGACATTACAAAGAAATAAGATAGGAGTTTTTTAACCAATACTCCCAAGAAAAAACCCTATTACATCTACTAGAACACCATAAAAAGGACCAAGAAACAATGTCATCAAAAATCGTCGAACGATTAGGAGGTGAAGCGTCAAAGACCAACTGATTTCGAAGCCTCAAAATCCGCCACCAAGCAACATAAAAAACACCTTCTAAAATAGACTTGAGACGGGAAGAAAGTCGAAAGGATAAGAACCAAGCATCCCAATCCGAGAAAGAACAAATCTCCTGCCAATCCAAATCCCACCAACGACAAATTTTACGAAGAACAACCCGAGCCACGTCACATCGAAAGAAAACATGCTGAACATCCTCCATAGCAGCATTACAAAGAGGACACAGATGGGAATCCAACAAAACACCTCTACGGCTAAGATTGACTCTAGTAGGTAACCTATCACGACGAGCACGCCAAGAAAAAACATTAACTTTAATGGGAATGAATTTTACCCATCTCGTTGCAACATCCGACGAAGGGAGAAACAAGTCATCAATAAAGTTTCTGATGACTTTAACCTTGAACTCTCCATCTCCCGACAAATCACAAGTCCACCTATCTTTGGAAGACGAGAGGACAACCGAGTTCATAATTGAAGAAAGGTCATCCCACTGCTGCCGCTCAGCTCCATCACGCACGTCCCGGCGAAAAGAAGCTGAGACCGAAGAAGCTCCCATTTTATTAGCCACCACAATCTCCTTATCCAATTCGAGAGCAAACAAACGGGGAAACTGAACACAAAGAGGGGCATCAGCTAACCATATATCATACCAAAAACTAGTACAAGACCCGTCCCCAATCCGCTTCTTACAATGCGAAGAAAAATCAAAACCAGAATCTTTCAAAGATTTTACTTCACGTAAAATAGAGCACCAAATCGAGGGTTGATCGGTCACATGAAGATCAAACTTTGAGCCATAAATCGCTTGAATAACTTTACACCATAAAGAGCCATCGCCAGAAATGAAGGGCCACACCCACTTCAACAAAAGAGCACGATTCAACGCGAAGAAACTTGAGACACCAAGACCACCGTTCAGTTTGGACGCTAAGACATTGTCCCAAGCTACCCACAAAATCTTTCTATCCGAAGAATCAACACCGTTGAAGAACTTACTACGGATAGATTCCATAGTCTTCAACACGCCTTTTGGAACCTTAAAGATTGACATATAATAAAGTGATGCGTTTGACTTGTTATTTACTCAAATCTTTTTACTTTCCATTAACAGATTCAGGCTTTTTAGTGTTAGCTCAACTATCACTTGATGAGCCCGAGCTGGAGAGCGTCTTTTTCTCTCAGAATACCAACTAGTTTAGAAGTTATTACTTATTACTATGTTGTTTTTTATTAACAGTTTCATGGTTGACAATCTTTTGCATCTATTTTGATTAATGACATTTTGGTGATAACAATTTGATGTCGGATGTTTAATGTTTATTTATTTTATTATCAATATATATATAAATATATATAAAATCCACAAACGTTTCCAGCCGTACCCGTATCTTGTATTTTGGGACATTGGCGTTTCCCCGTCCTCATCCCCGTTTCCGTTTCCGTACCCGTCCCCGTGCAACATATTAGACCCGCCTGGTTGGTTTTCTGTACCCGGTTGGGTTTTGGTTTAGACACGTCTTATCAAGGAAATAGCACAATACACGTTATTAAAGCGAGTTTTAATAGTCACGAGTATTATGTTCTCGGGATGTATGACCCGAAAATGGATTTATTAGTTGTTGTTGGTGACGATTTCAAGGTTAGTAATACACGGTTTCAATACGACTATGGGAGGTTTTATGCTTCGAAGTCTTTTTACGACACGACCAAGCAAAGAAGGGTGTTATGGGGATGGGTTAATTAAAGCGATAGGGAATCACATGCTAGAAAAAAAGGGTGGTCTGGTTTTCAGGTAAGTCGTGTTTTAGATGATCAAACTGGTTGAACCCGAAAATGCAATGCATATGGTTTTTATAATGATTTTTTTGTTTCAGTCTTTTCCTAGAAGCATTTTGCTTAGTGATGATAAGAAACAACTCGTTCAGTGGCCAGTGAAGAAAATTGAGAAATTACGCCCAAAAAAAGTATATATAGTGAATCACGAACTTAAGGGTAGGACCCAAATTAAGGTACCAAACATCACAACCTCACATGCTGATGTAGAAGTGTCGTTTAGTATATTGAATCTGAAAGAAGCGGAATTTTTAGATTCGGAGAATTTCAATCCAAAACTTCTTTATGCACAAAAGAATGCTCCAGTGAGCGGAAGTTTTGGTCCACTTGACTGAACACACTGCGGTTTTCTTCCGAGTGTTTAAAGTTCCTAATAAGTTTGTAGTGCTTGTGTGTAGTGATCAAAGCACATTAGGGAATCCTCTTTTCTATACGATCCACTGATACTAAATTATGAATGTACTCCCTCCGTCCTAAATTAATAGTTCCTCTTTCCATTTTGGGTTGTCCCAAAATTATTGTCTCTTTCCAAATATAGTTGTGAGTGATGTGACAAGTTTACCATATTTCACCTAACGATACTAGAAATTACAAACTTTATTTAAAGATTTAATTAATTCTATAAGGGTAAAACTGTCAATTTGCAAAAAAGTTAGAGAGAATACAGTAATGATTATGTTTTCTTAAACTGTGTATTTTTTGTTGGGGGACAATTATTTTGGGACGGAGGGAGTACTTATTATTTTGGCATATATGCTTTCGAAAACAGGTCTTCAATTGCAGAAGTCGATGAAAGTATCTATGGAGCTTTGCTTGATTTGGACCCTCTTCATACAAGATTTCACTAAGAAGCTTGGTATGTTATCTATACTTGTTAGCAGTGTTGCAAAAAAAAGTCTACAAGGCCGATTAATCGCCGCCTAGGCGCTACAAGGTCATCGATCTTGTCGATTTATGTAACAGGGTCAAACAAATAGGTCAACAGTGGTTAACGGTGGTCAAACTTGCCGGAAACCTTCTAATCTTGCCGAAAGTACCTAAAACGCACCGTAAACTTGTTTTGATCACTTATAATAACTGTTTAAATCCATTACAAGTTGTTTTTTAGAAAAAAAATCTTGCCAATAATACCTAAAACTCGCTGAAAATACACAAAACTTGCCGAAAATACTCAAATTTTGCCAGAAATGCCAATCCGATTAATCGCCGATTAATCCCGCCTAGACTGATTACAAGCTACAAGATGATCGACCGCCCGGCTAACGATCCATAATTTTTGCAACCTTGCTTTTTAGACAGGCACAATATAATTCATACACAACAAGTACACGTGCTCGTGTAGTTGATATTTGCATTTGGTCATTACATTATTTCTTATAATTTAACATATTGATCATTCGATTGTCGAAAGTTTTGGCGGTGAAGGACTAGCTTGTTTACTACTAGAGTATATCCAAAGCTAGCGATTAACAAACAAGCAAGCTATGTATTCAACAATGGCAAAAAAAGTGTGACTATCTCGAGTCTAAATGCTAGGAGCATGAACAAGGCTCAGATTGCTACTATGGGCTAAGATAAAAATATATCGGGTTTTAAGTATTTTAGAACAAATTTAACACATTATAAGTTGGGGATAGCTTGTCGACAAATTTTGTAGCCAATTGGCTACAATCCTCTACCAAAAATACACAAGAAATGATTCAAGGACCCGCAAACAAGATTCAAAACCCGCAATTGTAATACAAAATTATAGTCAATTAGCTACACAAAATTGTTCTATTTTATTAGAGGTCTCGGTATGGTGTTGGATTTTGGCGTTTTCGCACGAAAACGCCACTTGAAAATGCCACAACCACAACAGGACTCGTGTTTTCGTGCCTCGCGCCTATGTGACCAGCCCAAATGATCGTGCGAAAACGCCACAAGAAAACGCGAGGACCACAACAGCCTCGCGTTTTCGTGCATAATTTTTTTTTTGAATTTGAAAAATGTAGTTGGAACTTGGAAGGTAACGGCTAGAAAAAAAAAGTGGGGTCACCATAACACCATAAATGTTGGTGTTAACCAAGGAGCCTGTTTTTTATGTTTTCGTGTATTTTGGTGTTATGGGAAAAAGTGGCGATGTGGCACCACTTTTGCACGATGGCACGAGTTCTAACTAGCTTACATATATACTTATATGAATTATGATTGATGCTCGTTTTTATGCTGAAAAGAAGTATCTCGCATAAATTACTCTTTTATATATAAAGAGCGGGATTGTCATCCCGAGGTATCTTTAATGCACTCATCCATACCCGTTTGACCCGATCTGAAGACCCGGTTCCATTATTATTGTGTGATTCATTAACACGTGTACTCTCTCCCCACGTGTCTTCGTCTTCTCCAAATCTCTTTCAATACATCTCTCTCTCACTTTTCACGCCCAATTTTTTTCCCACTATCTTTTTCCACCGCGTCGATCATGCATTTACATCTGTGTATATTGATTTGGGTTTTCTTTGATTTGTTCAGAAAAGTAGAACCCTAATTTGGTTTACATATTTGGGGCTGCAAATCAAAAGAAGAAAATAAGATATACAACCATCGGGTAAGCATGTTTTGGGTGACACGGGCTCGAATATGTGAAAACCTTAAAACTTATGCGAAACTGGCCTTTGTAGGTCCAAGTAAATGCAGGTATGTTGTTTTTCTTTTCAGGGGTTTGTGCTTAGGTGTTTTTTCTAATTTTGATGAATTAACTTTAATTACTATGATATCTGTTAAGTTATATAATTGGTGCGGGGTTGCAATAATTTGTTGGTTTACCTCATATGTGCTAACCATTTTGATGGTTACTTTTGTTATTGATTTACTGTGAGTTTTTTTTAGGTAAAGGGTTACCCCGATAAATGGTATTAATCATAGAAAACGTTTAAATAAAATGGAATGTGGCAGAGATACCACATTTACCTCAAGCCAAGGCTTGAACTACCACTAATTCGCTTATGGCATGCCACAAGTGAAATTAGACATTACAAAAACCATAACAAAATAAGCTTCTAAAAGAATGCTTGGAGTTGCCGTTTATTTGATAAACTAATGTGATATTTTTAAGCAAATTAGATGGTAATCACGCCAAAGCCGCATACTTTTGCACTATTTGTGGTTCTATCAGTTACAATACTACGCTTTGAATATGTTGTGTTGTTGATGCTTTGGAATAAAGTGTCATTGCTCTGTACATTATGCGGTCGTACAATGTGTATAACATCACAGTTTGCCAGAAAAGTTGAGATTATTCGCATCTTGGCGGGGCAAGTTGCTAACTTTGCAGCCATGGCGACATAATCCTTTCTTTTCTGTTTACATTGTTGCTGTTATTGATTGTAACTTTGTGTGTGTGTTACCGTTAATGGTGTCGAGTGGTTTCCGGGTTGTGACGATTTGTTTTTATTATGCCTTTAATGTGATAGAAGGTGCTTTGGCTGATAATGATGACGTTGTTTACATGTTATACCCTCACTGGCCGAAAATTAAATTGAGAAAATAATGAGTTACCCTGTAGTTAAACAAGCCAACAGCTTGAAATTGAGCCGTATATTGGCGGGGCAGCATGAGAACGTGTTTGCAGCCATGGCGGCTCGAAGTCTCTTTTGCCCGGGTTTCATGAGAATTGTGCCTTATATTTTATGAGAATTGTGGTCATATCGGTTGTGAAAGGCTATGATGAATCTGAAAGGTTACGAAAAAGACGAGATCATCCATAGCTTGGCGTGGCAACGCACTGCGTTTGCAGCCATGGCGGGTGCGTCCTCTGTCTTCGGTCGTTTGCCTACCTGAGCCTCCTGTACAATCACGTCGCCGATCCTTATCTTTGTGATATTGGGTAAACGATTACTATAAATTATAAATTATACTTTTATATTAACCATTAAGATTATCCCCCCGAGGTATCTTTAATGCACTCATCCATACCCGCTTGACCCGATCTGCGGACCCGGTTCCATTATTATTGTGTGATTCATTAATTATAATTATAACCCGCCGTTGATCCACCTGAAGACCCGGTTCCATTATTATTGTGTGATTTATTAACACATGTACTCTCTCCCCACGTGTCTTCGTCTCCTCCAAATCTCTTTCGACACATCTCTCTCACTTTCCACCGAGGTTGCATTATTTTTGTAACGGCTAAAAGTTTTTACAACAGTAGTTATAGCGCTATTACAACTGTAAATTTGCAGCATCAAAAAAGTATTCGAACAAGGGTAGATACCTGTAACCTTTGTTGCCATATGTTACCGACGCTAGAGTCTCTTCAATGCGGCCGATTACTTCGTTGCCACCGTCCGTGGTGTGTGGCGCTGTTGATCGACGTGCGAAGATTGAATGCCTTTAATCTATTATAACAAAAGGCAGCGGCCGTGGCGGGGCAAGCTTGGTGAGCTTGCTGCCATGGCTGACGTGTCATCAAAACAGACTGAATTTCCAAAATTATGGTTGTTTCAGACCTGTGGGTTTGAGTACGTGATGTGTATCAACTTATTTCAAGTGTATTGTAGGCGATGATGATACGACTGCTTTTCTGCATTTATGCTTTTGCAACTACAATGACTTGCTGGGCCGTGATGGGTACCATCCAAAGGTATCTTGGCGGGGCATCACTACATCGTGTTTGCAGCCACGGCGGGTCGGATACCCTTTTATCCGGTTCCAGACTTGCAAATCTGAGCCAAACCTCATTTTTTCTTACATGTCGTAAGGGTGTGGCTTATTTTGAACATCGCTAGGCCTATACACCATTCTATGTTACTGTTTACGAATTTACTTTAAGTTAACTTTCAGCAACATGTGGCAGACTTGGTGGTGAGTAACGTGTGTTTCTTTTTTGGTGCTTTATAGCTTGAAATTTGATGCTAAAAATAACAGTAAACATGTTCTGTAGAGACTCTTGCATTGCTGAATGAAGTCGGTAAGGGCCAACGTTTGTGGTGTCGTCAAAGCAGCACGACAGAAACCTTTATATTCATTTACTAACAAGATGATGATGATCTATTTTCATATTTGACTAGGTACGTATTTAGTTTCTAAAAATATTAGAACCCTTAAATTCATGTGTATGTTATCCACAATATTTTCAAGTTGGATAATCCCACTCTAATATCTAAATTAGAACATGGATAAGTAAACAAGTTGAATTTCAAATGGTCTGAGCTACGTTCCAATTCGTGGCCTATATATGCGAGTAGTTTAAAGCATTCAAAAATTATGAACATGCGACCCTTTTTTTAAATGAATACAGAACATTGCTTTGTGTTGGTTTCAGGATAGCTTGGATGAAAAAGGGATGGAACAACAGCTTTACGAGCTTACGAGATCAACCATGATGCAAGATACTTGGCTTACGGTGTAAGTTCGAGTGGAAGCGATTGGTTAACCGTAAGAGTTATGCGTGTGGATGAGCTCTTCGCTTCACTACCCTTCTGAGCCTCATATACTTCTGAGACAGGTATGCTACTATTAACACAGAGAAAAAGTAGTTAATGAAGGGAATTTTTTTGCAATTTTTAGATGACCAAAACATACGTTTTTTAAGGTACAGTTTCAAGCATATGTAGTATTAATAAACATGTAAAAATAAATATGTAAGCATCGTTTTAAGAGTAGTATAAAGTAGCTTATCCGAAGCTACTTAATTAAAAGACGCAATATACAGAATCAATTTTAATAAGCAGTCCAAAACATAGATGGTTTGTAATTTGGCTGACTGGAGAGGTACAAAAGAAGCTTGAAGTGCTTTACGGTACATTAATTTGTTGTTTTCTGAAAAGCATAATTGATCCGCTCTGACTACACCTTAAAATATATATAATATAATAAAATATCAATATATAGTAAGAATAGTCAAAAAGCAGAATCAATGATACCGAGAAGTAGTATAGAGCTTTCCCGGGTCGTAAATCCCCAACGAGGCTGGAATGGTAAATCGATACGATCGAAGATTTGAGTTTGAAGGAAGGAATGAGTTTGGGAAGTTGAAAAAGTCAAATTAAACAATAACGGACTAAAACGTTTAAGAAAAACCTAAAAATTAAAAGATGAAAAGTTATAAAAATGACCCTACGAAAAATTTTATATTTTTCCTACAAACTAGATGACAAAAGAAAATTTTCTAAAAAAGCAAAATATTTTTTTGATAATTTTTGTATTTATTATGAATTAAATAAACTTTTAACTAAATTAAATTATAAAAAATACTAAATGATTACTAAAAATTCTGAAAAATTTATACAAAATACTAGACTCTATAAGACACCTACGAAAAATAAAAGACACCACACAGCTTAACAAATAAGCCCGAAAATAAGCTTGACAGCTTATTAGCTTATTTGGGCAAAACTTGTATAAAACCAAAGTCCCTTGAGTCTATAACGAAAAAGACCCAAGGGCGCAGTGGTTAAGTGTGTGTGGGATAAAGGGGATGTATTGCTTGGTCCCGGGTTCGAGTCTTGCTCACCCGGACCAAGTATCTTCCCCTTTTATTTTATTTTTTAAAACTCTAGGGTAGAAATTGTAAGAAATGAAACTAAAAGGTAGGCGGGCAAAATTTCTAGAATTTACACTACAATGAAAATAGGTAACCCTACACTATGAAAAAGTGACAAAACAGACCCTACGCTTGGCTTATTTTTTTAGCTTATTAAAAAGTGAGATTTAGCAAAAACTTAAAACATGAAAGTTGTTAAACAGCTTATTCTCTACAACATTAACAAAAGGACTTTCAACTTTTGACCACAGAATAAGCTAGAAAATAAGCTGAAAGATGACAGCAAGCTTAAATGGCTTTAAAGCTAAAAATGTTAAGTCTTTTTGGGCTTGGGGTCGAATTAAGCTAAGATAAGGAACTAGATAAGCTAAAAGAGCAAACTTAACTTAAATAAGTTACAAAAAGTGAAAAGCTTAAGCTAAATAAGCTGGGACAAAAGCTTAATGACAGAAATGCTTAAAACAAGCTTAAAAGGGCAAAATTGCTTAAGACTTGAACACATAAGCTAAAGAAAAAGGGAAATAAGCACACTAACTATCTAATCTTAACCTAAAAGCTACTAGGACACAATTTGAGCTTATGGGATAAGCTCAATAAGCCAAAATGAAAAATAAGCAATCCTTCAGCCTAAGGGGTTCAAGAACAGCCAAAGGGCATGTTTGGGCTTAAAAATAAGCAACCAAATAAGCTTATCAAGGGCTGAAACTTTGAGGACTTATACTAGGGCTTATAAGCTCTTAAAATAAGCCAAATACTTGGGCTTAAGTTGGCTTAAAGGCTGAGAACAATAAGCCTAAAGTTCCCCTTTTGCACCAGGGGAACTTTAAGGCAAAGCTCAAGGGCTTATTTGACAGCTTATTTTAAGCTGTCAAATAAGCTCTAAAATATGTGATCTGCTATATAAAAAATAATCGCGCCATATTTATTGTTGAAGGTTTGACTAGTGTCGGATTTTTTTAGCTCGGTTAGGATGACATTCACCCTCACACATACACTTGCCAGAGGTCTTCCTAGAAACGATCCCACATCGGCCAAGTAAGGGATTGGTCGATGGTTTATAAAGTCTAGATCTCCCCTCCTCCTTTATGCTAGCTTTTTGGAGTGAGTTCTACACCTAGCTTGTGGCTTGATTATGACCTACTATGGGATGGGTTCGTATCACCACTCTCTGTATTCTCGGGTTTACCCTGGGGTAGGGGTATGGTCTGTCTACGGTCTATTCCCCCCATTACCCTGCTACGGCGGGATGGGGTATTCTTGTTGTTGCTGTATATGACTCTCCGTAAACTGGTCATATTTCGCAACTGGTCATATTTCGCAACATGATCCGGAGCATAATTAAGCTCGGCATTGCCTTCCCAT
>BQNB010043113.1:16558-45702 GCA_026074375.1 Tanacetum coccineum | reverse complement strand
AACCTTTTTCTGGAAGTCAGGAAGTGGGCCTGCGTTCGTTTAGATTTAGCCTTCTGTTTTTGAATTCCCTCAAAACCATGACAGTGAAAGAAACTGTGGAAATAAAAGGGTGCGTTTAGTTAGAACATTCTTATTTTTTAAATTTTGTGCACAATAAGAAAAACAGAGATCACGTTCAAATCAAAATTTTCCCATCAGATTCACTACAAAATATGCATTTCATGATTTAACAAAAGAATATACAAAAAACATTTTTTGTGTTTTCTTTGTTTCCCTTGTAACATTTTTTTCTTCGTAAAATAACAATGTCATATGAACGCGTTTCTATGCTTTGCGAGTATTTAAATCCCCTCTTCTTTTTAAAAAACCAAAAATAAAAAATTAATTTTTTTCTTCTCCAACTAAACATACCTTAAATGTTTTAATGATTAGAGTGTGCTTCAAACTAAAACTTAAAAGTTATACTAAGTTCTAGTTAACCATCAGATCACTAAGACGAGATCATTACAAATGATACCCATGATTTGTAGATATATATTAATGTGTTAGCTTCGCAATAACTTTGTTCAGCACTGGGGAACGATTAGTTCATTTTCAATTAGGTTCAAACAACTTTGAAATGATCACATGACCTTTTAAAAAGAAGAGCTTTATCCGGTTTGAATGTGCAACGGTGGGTTACAATGTGAATTAGTGGACTAAAAAACCGAAAACCATGATTCCCCCATACTTTTAATGACTTGGTGCAGTAAAGCTTAGTGGTGTATCCATGAACTTTTAAACATATGTGACAAAAACTTTTTTTACCCAAAGTTTTGACTTATGTAAAATAAAAAGCGCGATATTACATTAATCATACAAATCTATACTACATTCTATACTACATTATAATGGAAATTCTACCCATTCTTGAATTGTTGAAACTATGAATCTTTTTGACATCTTTTTGGCATCTTGTTGAAAAGCTTGAATGGGCTGGACGAGTGTATGCTATCAAAGGAACCAGGAAATGTTGAAAACTTCAATGGGCTGGACGAGTGCTATCTAAGGAAACATTATGGGCTGTTTCATCTACACACGAGTTATAGTAGCTGTCAAAACACTCATCTATATCTTATCAACATTTTGCCCCAAACCTTTAAAACTTAAAATTTAAAACTTTACAAATTAATGCTGAAACGCATATAACGGTTGTAAGCATATAACTACGCATATTATGGAAACCTTTTAATTGTGGTCAAATCTATAAAAGGGAATCTAGCCTCAATTCTTGAAAGTGAAAAGCTGTAACAAGACATATTCAAGAGGCAGATTTGAATGCATTAAATGACCACGTTTAATTTGGTTATGTAACCATTAATTCTTACAATTATGAAGGCTAATTATGAAAGAGATTAATGGGCTCATTAATCTCTCATAATTTTCATTGACTAGGGTTTGGGTAAATCCCCTATAAATAGGGATCACAATTGCATTGAAAAACACATATAAACATAAACACTTGAAAGCTGCCACCGGGAATCGCCGCCGGAAACGAGGTCGCTGTCAGAAACTCTGCTGCCACCCTATCTAATTTTGTAAGTTCGAGTCACCGGGTTACCGGTTCGACCACCAGGTCAACCCGGGTCACTTCAAACCCGACGGGTTTAATCGGATTTCGAAAATATAAAAAACGGTTTAAACTTTTTTATCACTACAACTAATTACCGCTAAGAATTTCCGCCGCTACGCGCGGGTACACGTCTAGTGTTTAAAAAATGCATCGGTCCTCGGACAATTTAACGTTTTAACCTTTTTCATGGCATGAAAGCATTCCATCACATTTCAATTTTCACATTGACAAATACTTCTCTCTGTGTTACAAATCAAACCATGTTTTAAATATCTATTAACCATTTGATTACGACGGTCCGACTTTATCAACTTCATCATGGAAAAACATTTTTCCGTTGTTGCATTTGAATAAAGCAAAACCATGGCAACCTTTTATAGGATTATGTGTATGAATAACATTATTAATTAGTGTCGATTATATACGAGACTATGAGGCCATAAACAATAACATAAGGCTTCAGTTTTATATATTTATGGTAAACATATAAATGATCAAGTAAGGTGAAATCATCATTGGGCTTAATGAGTTGAATTGATTAACAAGGTGGACCTAAACCAGTCAAGCAGATGGAAGCTCATCTGCTTGCCTTGGTCGTACGTTCCTTGTATGGGCTTTAGGTCTGGTCTATTACTTAAGAGAAAAGATAAGTAACTTATTATATAATATCATATCTTTTAGTTAAGTTAATTATCTCTTTATAATTATAAAGTATCTTTTATATACTATAAGAACTCACTTTTAGTGAAATTGAGGTATTTGATTGTCCAATGAGAAGGGTCGATTTCGCAATTGAGCTTTCTCATTGGTTGATTGGTTTTTTGAGTGAGAAAAAAATGGGGCTTTTTATTTTTTGGGGCCAAACATAGACGTTTCGAAAACAAGAGAAAAAAAGTTGCGTGCTTGGTTGGGGGTGATTTTGGAGACTTTGGTGACGAGAGTGTAACTATGGCACATCATAATCGCGTTCTAGAAGGATTCGAAAAAGGTATTTATCCTCCTAATATCTTTTATAAATTTAAATTGCGTGCATATATATTGGGGAGGAAACCGTAATTCGGAACCTATATATACACGCACACCGAGGGGTCCTCGTCGTTCATTAGTCTCTGGTTCTAACCTTTTGCGAGTTTCTTTTCTTCTCACAGGCAAACCATGTAGACGGAGCTTGGCGACATGCCTGATGGGTGCATCATCAGCGTCAGAATCGTAAAAAGTTTTTTTAACCACAACACTGAGATCATATCGGGAACGATTTACTAATTGATGTAAAAAGTTTTTTTTAACGTTGGATATTGTTATTTATGATGTGTTTTTAAAAATGTTTGTTCGCCGTTTTGTACGTGACATTAGCATCACCGTTTTAGATCCAGAGATCAATCCTAAATTGTTCTAACATACAAACTTCAAGGACTAAGGTAAGATGCTTTTAGTAATAAATTTTATATTGTATTGACGTTAGTGCTTACTTGTTAATTTGTATAGATGTGTGACGATCCCATGCACACTTTTATCTAAACTAGCTTTTATCATTATAGGAAATGGTACATTTGAGTGTAAGTGTTTATTGTATGTGATTGTATTCATTAAGTTGCATATTAACTTGATGTTTAATTGAATCGATATTATGTATTACATGCAGATGAGATCACATTGTTTCCAAATTATGTTCCAAGAACAAAGCTGACCATCAATGAAAAAGATGCACGCAACACAATCTTTAAAAAAGGTAAACGAATACATTTAACGATTTGTCCTTGCTAAAAAATATTGTATGGTTCTTTGATTGTTTACTAATGCTAATTGTAACCGTGTATTTACAGCGTTCTTGATGAGCAAGACGTTGATAATCATATGCTTACGCTCAAATTTGGTGTCCATGTGGTGCTCCTTAGAAACATTAATCAACAAAGAGGGTTATGTCACGAAACACACATGGTGATTATGAATTTAACAAAACATGCCATAGAGGGTAAAATCATAACATGAACACATGCTGGAGAGTATGCGTATTTATCTCGAATGCAACCAATGCCTTCTTTTAGAAAAACATATTGTGAAGGTAAATGATGGATTGAATTATGATATCATATGTAAAATATTATTGTTTACTTATTAATATAAGAAGTTTAATATTGTATTATTTAGTCAATATGAGGCGGCTGTGTTTTCTTATTCGTCATGAATTTTACTATTGATTCCGATGATGTTTTAAAGAGATAATTTTATGTTTTTTGATGTGGTTATTGAATAATAAATATATTGAACACACAAACATATCAGAATTGTAACAAACAATTAGAAAAAAATAATTATATGAGATACGGAAAAAACCTATTAAATACCAATGAATTTTTTTTATAAAGGACTTTAAACAAATTATTATTGAGGTTCATGTTGAAGGAGATTTTATAAATAAATAACATATAAATAATAAATAAACGCAACGGATAAATCACCTATTAAAGGATCCATATAGCCATATGACTAATCAAAAGAAAACAAGATAGCGATATGCCTTTGTAGCATGACAACGTAGGATCGTAAGGAGACTTTCACCACAACCCGATCTACCCTAGAAACCCAAGTGGTAGATCACCTCTATGTAGAAACACACTATACGTCAATATATACCACCTTCATGCTAGTCTGATAACCCGTAACCATTCAACCAATATATATTATTAACTATTAAAATAGTTAATAATATACAACAAATACCAAGACTCAATCTTGTATTTTTTTTGTTCTTCTTCTTGACGGCGGGAAAAAAGAAGGGTAAGAGCATAAAGATCATTTTGTAACCTCCTTATTATTAGCTATTAAGTTAATATAATTTTTTAAGTTTTATGACTAAATCAATTACACTAATCACCACATAAGTTACATTTGCCACCATGGTCTTTCTACTTTTGCTCTCGATTTACGTAGGTTATATATATAATGTAAATACAATAGATACGTTATATTAAATGGTACCTCTGTGTATACATGTGTGACCTCAAAGAGTCACACCCCGTCAGCGGCGAAAACACAGGAATGCGACATAATGATTCACATTGCACAAGATACAGGATCATACCACCCGAAGTTTACAAAAGATTAATTTACAAAGGTCTTATGTTTCATTATTGATAAGTAAGACCTCAGTCTTAAATCCCAAACCCCCAAGGGTGCGCATCTTTAATCTCCAATACCATCCATTTACCTTTATCAAACACACTTGAAAATGATACTCGAAAAGGTCAATGATAATGTTGGTGAGCTCGTAGGTTTGAAAAAAAACCCAGTCGTTGTGCCAATACTTTCAAACACTGGACAATTGTGCAATATGACAGTGAATATATGCAAAAACACTCAAAACCCATGACTTAGCATCTTCGCTAATCGTGTACCATGACCTAGCATCCCCGCTAGTCATCAAACCAGCATATACCAATGCTTTTGGGGTCGCAACCCCGAGGTCATACGCACCTAAAGGCCTACCAGCTGGAGCATTTACTTAGGGCAGACCCTTCACAAACATAGCAAATCCATGTTAATCACATACATTGCCATGCACCTCGATGCATGCAAGTACAATCAACCACATAATATTCACATAGCAGTCATAAGCACATACATTGTCCCAAAAACAAAACCACATTTTGCACAGTTCAGAAAAACAGTTCAAAACACATTTGAGTATCATTCTCCCCCAATGGAAAAGATTTAAAAAGTAGGGCTACGAGAACCCACCTCGAGAGATGATGGTAACCGCACAGATAATCTCTACACAAAGCACAAATAATCTCTACACAATGCACCAATAATCTCTACAACGTACAATGGTACCCGACCATGACCTAACATTAATTTCACATTATTAATATTTTATACAAAAACATTGCTTATTGTACAACGCTTCGTTTCTTTTACTCACACCAAATTCTTACTCTTATTACAAAACATTATTCTTATTTCAAAACCCTTATTCTCATTACAAAACTCTTTATTCTCATCACAAAACCCTTCAATGGTACCCGACCATGACCTAACATTAATTTCACATTATTAATATTTTATACAAAATTGCCTTATTGTACAAGCGTTCGTCTTTACTCACACCAAATTCTTACTCTTATTACCAAACATTATTCTTATTTCAAAACCCTTATTCTCATTACGAAACTCTTTATTCTCATCACAAAACCCTTATTCTTATTTCAAAACCCTTATTCTCATTACGAAACTCTTTATTCTCATCACAAAACCCTTATTCTTATTTCAAAACGTTTTGGTATCATGGTTGTGTGGTAATTAAGTAAAACAACTCGATGCACTTGGGCTAAGTGCGACAGCAACACAAAATACTCAAAATAGACTCCTCAAACAAACACGAGACAATCGTCCAAGCGATTCGAGAAAATCTGACGAGGGAACGAATAAAATCCAAAGATCCAAAATAAAAGAATAACATCTCCGCAACGTTAAAGTATATATATGTAATACTAAATTAATACTATCTTATTATTTTCGTCTTTTTATCGGGCTAAACGGGGTAAGTATAAAATCTTGCCATCTTAGTATGTTCACGTTCGATCGTTAAATCTTGACACTTAATGTTCATTAAAAGTAACTTTTTTTGTACTCTAGTCGATCAACACAAAATAAGTTTTCTATAATATTTTCTAAGTGTGATTCATTTTTATAAAATCCGACATGACCCGTTCGTTTATAAGAGGTTCTCAAGGTTCTCAAACCTTAATTTCAAAGTTTTCCACAATTTCCTAAAGTTCCGACAAAATGCCAAAAGTCCACATTTACGAGTCGTTTAACCAAACATGACAATATTCGACCGTCTTAATCATTTTTCAATCTTATTTAAGTCCACCAATTGATCTTATCGTCATTGGGCCTTATGGCCCATTAAGCGTTTTATAATTAGCCCGAAAATCTTAAATCAAAAGTATTTATAATTTATTGGGCCAAAGCCAAAATATAAGTCCAAAACTTTATTATAAGCCCAAATCCAATACATAAGTTCAAAAATTAATACGTAAGCCCAATATAAGCCGAAACATAGTAAGCCAACATAATCCGAAACCAAATAAGCCGAAGCTAAAATAAGCCGAAACAAATAAGCCATAAGCCAAATATAAGCCAAAACCAATATAAGCCATAAGCCAAATATAAGCCAAAACCATTATAAGCCGAAACCAATATAAGTCGAAACCAAAATAAGTCATATGCCAAAACTAGACCAAATGGGCCAAGCCCAATACTCTTTTTTTTCTTTCCTTCTTTTCGTTGGGCCGAGACCACACAACAAGCCCAAAACAAAATAAGCCCTAAACTAGTTTATTTTTAAGCCACGTTTCGCAATAAGCCCCGATAAGCACTAATAAGCCCTAGAACATAAAAGTTTTCCTACCACAACAACCATGATATTAAAATGACCACTCCCTTGCCCATTTTCTTTGTAAACTACGCAACAAACACCCCTTTAACCAAACCGTTTTGCTTTCAAGTTTCAATTTTTACGACGATCAACTTGTACAACTAACATTTAGACACCATAAGAAGCATAAAAGTACAACTTAAATTTTTTTTAGACAACTTACAAAGATTGATGATTTTTGGTTTGATTTTGACACAAGGAACAACCCAAACGTTGTTTAAACAATAACCCGGACACTAGAATCAACACAAGACTTCTATATCTTCTAGTTCTTGATCAATGTTTAACAAAAATGTAAGTGTTTGTATGTTTGTGGAATCGGACGAACCAAATGAAAAAGAGAGGAGAGAAATGATTTTGAAATGATGCATGGAATGTGTGTTTAAGGTTGTGACAAAATGTTACCCGAAGTCCCTTAGTATTTTTTTTGAACTCAAAAACATTTTTCCAAGAACCTAGATTATTTACACGACATATTTCCAAATTAAACTTTCCAAAATTCATTTTAACATTATCGGACGTGTCGGGACCAAAATACGAGTTTAGTTTAAATTTAACCGAAATCCTCCTCACAAGTTTAGAAGTATCTCAACTTCAAAATATGACTTGTCATTTTAGACTTTTCCAAAACATCACTTTTATGACCATTACGGACTTTACTTAAATTTCACAAAAACACCCGTTTTCTGATAACTTTTAAATCACACCTCAACGATTTACGTACAAGACAAGCGTTACTTCAAATTACGAAATTACTTTATCAAATAAGTTCGTTAAATTCACCCACGATTATTAAACTCGTTTTCTATTTAACTGTCGTGCCGGTACGCGTTGCGTGACGATTTTTGTGGATCACGGGAAAACTTCCCGGAACGCATTAAAATGAAAACATAAACACTCCGATACGGAAAGATGAATCAAAAGTGATTCACTTACGGAACTCAAGAATCTCTCAACACCTGGTTAAACCGTAACCGTTTTACGTAAAATAAGTCAACCGAAGTCAATTTTTCAGCTTTCTCCAGGAAAACTGACAAAATCAAAAGACACCGATATAATTATAGTATTTTAAAATACTAAGACTCAGGAAAAGTTTACCGGTTATCACAGTCTAACCCCCTTAAAGGAATTTCGCCCCAAAATTCAGCTCAAATCATCAAGCACAACAACGATAAAATTCCAATTCGTCAACATAACGCACTAGTTCTCTACCGATTCAGTCTTTTCAAGCGAGGTTTCTTTTGATTCCCCTAGAGACTTAGTTCTAAGTTCAGTACTTACACTTCCTTGTGATCTACCTAGATCATGTTTCACACGATATGATAGTCTCTCCTACTATCTCCTCAACTTTAATAGTTCTTCCTAACTTTAAATTTCGAGTCTCTCGGTCGCATATCCAGATATGATCCAACCCGCAACTTTCCAACAATATGTTCTAAAGGATCCAACTGCATCCAGTACCTTAGTTGTTCTAGTCAACGTGGTTAAGTCCTATAGGAGGTATGTGTGTCCCACACATCTCGACTTACGCATTGCTCTCTCAACATCGTCCAAGGTTCGTTTACCAAAATCTGCCTAAACTCTTCCAAGTAGATTTTACTTGTTTTGAGCACTTTGGGTTCTAACCCACTAAGAATTTAGAATATTCACCGGGGTTACTCTATAATCAAAATCAGGTTCTAATCAGTCTATTACAATTACGGCCAAGTCTCCTCGTGACTTCACATGGTTTTTCCTAACTCCGCGTTCTTCCAACGCAACGGTTCGACATGGCAACTTGAATATTTTTCAAGTTCCACATAGATGGGTAATAAGTGCGTGAGAGGTCTCACAAGAATGGAAATCCTATCCGAGGTGAGTGACGAACCATGTCACCAACAGGCGTAGACAACGATGTACCCAAATAACGAACGTATCAACTCATATAAGAAAACACTCTACCATCCATTGATTTCAAATTTCGTACAAAATCATTCTACTACTATCATAACTATGATTTCGGTAAGGATCAACTACCGACTGATACTAATCAGTTCATAACTACTTGTAACAACCCAAGTATCAGGTCAACGTTTATCCTGAGCTATGATAATTATTTTACTACGGAAATGATTTTTAGTCATTTATGCTATATAAGGTTTGGTAAAAATTTCTATTTATTGGGAAATTACAAGCCGTGATCGAGTTTCTATTTGTTTTTAGCGTCTGAGAAAGTTAGAAAAATTTATATATTGCTCCGAGAGTGTGATTATTTTATTTTTGTATTTTATGGCTTTTCCCTCGTATTTTTGTAAAAAGCGTGTCAAAAATCAAAATTTATGTGATTTAACACTTTTTTAAATGTTTTAAAATAAATTTAGTAGGACGGAATAAAAATATTTACGAATGTGGTGTGACCTGAGCTTTTTGGCCGACTAGAAAACAAAAGAAAACACCTTGGTACTTAATTTGAAGGACTTTAAGGAAGGAGGGACCATTTGTGTTAAAATTTCAAACTTATTTCCTATAAAAGGAAGTGATACTTCCTCATTATCTCTTTTACAAAAAAAAAATTATTCTCCTTGTCCTCCCTTTTGCACTCCACGACCGGCCACCCTCAAAAACCACCCAAACCCGACGATTTTCTAACATGCAATACAACCCGATTATATTTTCTTAATCCTCTCATCAAGACCTACATATCCCACTAAGAAATTTACACATGCAATGGGTATTTTGTGAAATATAAATTAGGTTAAGTTCTTGAAGTTTTGATCTAAAAGAAAGGTTTATTGGTGATAGATTATTGTTATTTACAAGTGGGATTTGTTGAAAAAGCTTTGGTTTTGGTTGTTGGGTTGAGTTCGAACCACGAACCACAAGGGGAAACCAAAACGAGTTTTTGTGTTGATTTCTATTGTGTCAAGCTTGTTGTAAGTGTTCTATTTATGCTTGTCGAATTGTTATTTTGAAGTTATTGCGTGTTTATATGATATATGCTATAGGATTCAAGTGCGAAAATATTGAAAGTATATTTGGTTATTGATTGAAGTTTGATAGTTTTAGTATACATAAATAAGCTAGATAAACATGTTTTGATGGTTGTTTGAAGTCAAAAATGTCATTTTAAGGGGTTTTGTACTCGTCAAGTTTGACCGCCCCGTAACGTGTCGAGAAATTTTCAAAATCTATTTTAGGATTTGGAAAATGATAGAGTATGTTCTTAGGTTCGTTTTGATATAAACTGTGTTTCGTAACTCTTAAAAACGAAGATTTTACGGCTAAATGAAGTTTGGTAATTTTTTGTGTAAAAGTCAACTACGAAGTTTGACTTTTAAAAGTCAAACTTGCGTATACTTATGAATATGGTTTATAATGAGCACAAGGTTCGTAATGTTATTTAATTAATCATGAAATATGAAGTTCAGATTATATTATCCTTATTTTCGACAACTTTCTGAAGATAGAAACTTTATGGTAAACGAAGCATAACACAATTGTAATTGTTGTACATTTGTGGGTGCGTCGAAGTAAAATGTTTTTTGTCGCACTTGGAGATTGTAGTATATGATTGTATATACGTAATAGTTATATAAATATATATAGAAGTATGCATTATATGAATTATTTTACTTTTAGTCACGTACCGCTATATATGTATTATATAGGTCGCGGTTGAGACGTGAAGTTATTTGCACTTGTTGATTTGATTGAATTGGATTCTTTTGCTTAAGGTAAGTTCATAGCCTCGCTTTTAAATCTTTTGATTGTTTTATAAACCCGCGAGGGGGATACATGTTTGTTTTATAAATCGACACACATATGATTTTATGGTATGCTGGACCCGATTATGTGAATGTTTTCGCATAAGTAGCTACTGTCGAAGTCCTTTATTTCATGAACCGTTAATGGCCTTGTGAGGTGAACGCTAATGCATTAAATAGATCTATTGAGTTTGACAACCCCGTCTGAGGTCTGAATCCTTGTGAACACCCTGTTAAATGGACGTTTTGTATTTAGAAGTAGTAGGTATATGACAATAATACCTTGTTCTAGGGCAAATTGACATATGAAAAGATATATGTATTGTTAATGTTCAGTGTCATAAGCTTATTGCGTGAAAGAAAAAAGATGTTATACATTGTATTCGTTGCAATGTTTTCCCGAGAACTAATTATGTATTCAAAGATTATTAATTATTGATTATTTTAAACTCTATGAATTTAACGCAACAATCTTGTTGACGTTTTAAACATGTTTTATCCCAGGTAACCAAGGATGAAGGAAACGATGGTGTGAAGGTGTCGTGCATGTGATGATTTGGTGAAAGACTACTTGTGTGTTCCTTGTCTTTCAAAAACAATGTCTTAATGTGTTTTAAAACAATGTCTTTAATTTGAAACAATTATCTTTCAAAGGTTGTAATGGTTGTGGTTACGATTCATGTAGGGACCTAAACGCATTTTCTCTGATTAAATAATGGAACACATGTTTGTAAAACGTCTCATTTGGGTCGTTTTCTATTATCTTGGTGTATTGTGCTATTTAGTAACACCCATTGTAATTTCCGCTGCGCAATCCAAAAATAGGGGTGTTACAGAGTGGTATCAAGAGCCTAAGGTTATAGAGAACTAGGTCGAGTTTTTGAAAACCTAAACTTTAATGCTTCTACACGCACGCCAAGACTCCTCGTTGCCATTGGTTACATATAGAAAGAGAAGGAATGTTTATGCATGTGTTGTATGCATAAAATGTTATGTGTTGATATATTTATGCATGTGTTGTATGCATAGATTGTTATGTGATTATATAATAATAATAATAATATATATGTTTAGAGTATATTTGAGACATATATTGAACGAGAATGCCACAAATTGTAAATTTTTGTTTGTTGCGCACTTATGCGACTTTTTATTTTGGATAATAGTATTCTTATTGGAACACTATTGAATAAGTATTATATGATATTTTATAGATTATCATGGCAAACGTAATTCCTACCGATCATGTGGATGATTTACCTGTAGTTGAGCCGAATCAACCCCGATGCTGTTCTGGTTATTCCTGAGCCTGTCTTAGTGGATGAAGACGAAGACCCAGAAGAGGGAGAATTTAAGAAAGAAGAAGAACCTCAAAAAGAAGATGATATGAAAGTAGACATTGAGGAAGATGAGAATGAGCCAGAGTTGACGTTTCCTTATGAAGAGGCGGATCCTCTTAACCCTCCGCCACCTGCTTCTGATTCAGAGCCTGAAGATGTGATTGAGGTTGAGGACACGGTTGAGCCCGAGGATGAGACTGTTCCTGCTAGTGTCCATGAGGTAGGTGAGTCGTCTACTGCCACTTTCCTTCGAGAGGATGGTGATAGTTTACTGACTGGTTTCATGAGGAGGGACATTAACTCTCTTTTTGGTTGGATTGCTTCTCTTACAAGACGAGTGTGTGGTCGCGAGACGGACCATGCATTGGTCAAAAAGAAAGGGAAAGCAAAGGACGAGTATTATGGTAAGCTGATTTTGGATTTGGGTAATGAAGTGCGATCTAGTATGGAAGAAGGAGCGGCTGCAATGGAAAATCTGGTTAGAAAGCTTGGTAATGCTGAAGAAAGAGCGGAGTGTAAAAAGTTGAAGAAGGAACTAGAAGACGCAAGGTCAAGCAACACACTTCTTTGTATGTAGAACGAACGAGTTCAGAGAGATCTCTATTGGTCTAGAGTTCAAGCTCATGAGTTCTACCGAGAGATGATTTGTAAGGGAGTTGTGTTTGAAGAAAGACCGAATGAGGCTATTGATGTTCCGGTTGAGGATGAGGAGAGTCCATCATCTAAGCTGCAGGGATCCTTTCGTGACTCTTAGTAGTTTAGTTTCATTAGTAGTATCTTTATTGTGTAATCACTAAACTGAATCCTTAGTTAGTAGACTTGATGTTATTGGTTATAACGATTTATATCATTTTGTGACACAATGCAACTATGTTTTAACTCTTCTGTGATCAATAATGAATGACTATCTTTTGATTACTACTTGATGTTGTGTAACTGTGGCTGTGATTGATTTGTCTTTGTACCATGTTATGAGTATATCATGTTATGAATGCTTATCAAGTTGTTTTCTGTGTGACGTAACATAATCATGCCTCCAAAGTCTGCACCTTTGACTCATGTTGTCGTTCGGAAAATGATTAAAGAAAGCGTCGATGCCGCTATCGCTGTTGAGCAGACAAGACAAGCGAATGTTGGGAGTAATGCTAGTAGATCTGGACAAGCTAGGGGTCAAGTTACCGCACTTGTTGCTCGAGAATGCACTTTTGCTAGATTCATGAAGTGCAACCCTGATAAATTCCATGGTACCGAAGGAGCTGTTGAGCTTAGGAGATGGTTTGAGAAAACAGAGATGACTTTTAGGATAAGCGAGTGTGCGGAAGACAAGAAAGTTAAATTTGTCGTTGCTACACTGCAACGACCTGCATTGACTTGGTGGAACTCTAAAGTTGCAATTTTGGGACTGGATGTTGCTAACCAAATGGGATGGACTGAGATGAAGAAATTGATGACAGCAGAGTTTTGTCCTGCTGAAGAACTACAAAGAATAGAAAATGAGTTGTGGAACCTGAAGGTCAAGGAGTATAACATGGTGGCTTATACTCAAAGATTTAATAAGTTAGCTTTGATGTGTCCAAGAATGGTCGAGCTAGAAAGTTTAAAAATTGATGCTTACATCCGAGGATTGTCTGATAACATCAAGGGTGAAGTTACTTCTTCTAGGCCTATCAATTTGAATAAAGCTGTGCGTATGGCACATAAGTTGATGGAACAAAAGTTGCAAGCTAGGAATGAAAGGATTCCTGAAGGAAATAAGCGAAAGTGAGAGAACTTTCAAAGTGGAAACAATAGTGGTAAGAGCAACCACAAGGATAACTCACGCCAATCTTCGCAGAATAATCAAAAGCAAGGGAACGTGCGGGCTATGACTACTACTCTGAATGAGGGAAAGGTGTCTTCTGGATCACTTCCTGTGTGTGAACGTTGTTTTACTCGCCATGTTGGTCAATGTACGATCAAGTGCCACAAGCGTAGAAAGATTGGGCACAAAGCGAGATATTGCAAGGAAAAGAATGTTGCCACGGGTGCAAACGCTCAGCCCATTTGGACTTGTTATGATTGTGGTGAGCAAGGTCATACGAGGAACCGATGCCCAAAGAAGGTCAAGCAAGAGGAAGTTGGAGAATCTCGTGGCCGAGCTTATGCGATTAAGGATGCTGAGTCACAAGGTCCAAATGTGGTTATGGGTACGTTTCTACTCAATAACCGCTATGCTTCTATTTTATTTTATTTTGGTTCTGATAGGAGTTTTGTGGACACTAGATTTAGTTCCATGCTTGATATCGATCCAGTTAAAATAGATACTAGTTACGAGGTAGAGTTAGCCGATGGAAGGATAGTTAGTACGAACACTGTTTTAAAAGGTTGCACTTTGAATTTAGTGAACCATCTTTTTGAAATCAATCTCATGCCGATTGAGCTTGGTACACATGCCGGATGTGACTTGGTATGTTCGGATGTTCATGATTCGGTATGGATTGAGATTTTTTGTCAGCACGATGTCGTTACATTTATGGAGAGAGGTTATTGTTCATTTATACCTTTATGGAAACAGACTTTGACAGTCAAAAGTGACATAGGTATGTCTCGACAAAGGTCATTATCTAGTATTTAAGCCCGCAAGATAATATCGAACTAGGTTGTCATTTGTTTTTGGCACCATGTTGTTAGATCATTTAAAAGTTCGATTATGTGTTTGTCGTATTTAAGTCATTAGTGTTTTCTTTGGGTTAATGTTAAAGTTAGTTGGTAATAGGTTATATTTATGCTAAAAGAATGAAATAGCATAATTACCAAAGTCTAGGGACTAGATGTGATAAGTTAGGAAAATAAGGAAGGGAAGGAGGCTTCCCTCATCTATAAATACCCCTCTAATCTTCATTAGAGGGTGATGTATTTTGTAACAAACTCTTCTATTTTCCCTCCATTTTTATATCATTTGAATTTCAAATACTTGTCCTTCTATCGTTTTTTTCTTTTTTTATACTATTCTCTCTTTTGCATATTCATGTTTGATTATGCATTGATTCAAGATTCATGTTGACCTATCAAAGTGGTATCAATCGCCAATAGAGAATTAGAGTGTTCGTTTTGTGAGAATTTTTCACGTCCGAGAAGTGTAATATGAGATTCTTGTGCTCTATTCAATCTAGGGCAAGCTAGCCTTACATGGTCAGTACTACCACACTCATAACATGCTCTAACAGTTGGGTTTCTAGCATTGACAAGATTCACATTCCTCGGCACACCTCTACAATCCTTGCTAGTTTCCCCCACATTTCCTCTTTCTATAACTTTCGTATATTGATCCATTTCTCACAGGCACTCATCGGTCAGATGCATACAGAAATCTTCAATGCATTCTGCTTTGTCTTTGGCTACGTTGCTGCCACCATTATTACGTATTTTATGGAGCTTGGCCATACACAGAACTTTCAATCATCTACTCTTAGGATTTTCTAGTGAGGTACTAACCTCGATTATTCATGAAACATTATCAGTTTATGCAGCATGGCCTGCCCGTCCTTGGCGTGGATTCCACTATCTCATATTCCAACTTTTGCATTCATTACTAGGACATAAACTCTTGTATCATCATAAACTTAAATGTCATTCCATGACATTACTAGATCAGCATTTCTTGGCTTTGCGTGACGGGCATCTTGAGTGTTCCCACCACGTTATAGCCTTACCCACAAAATAAACCAGCAATGTATTTCAATTTTTGGTCATTTACTACAATCCTCCAATTATATCCTGTACGTTCTCACAATTTTTCTCAATCCAACGAGTAAGAAATACAGCACCTCCCTTACCATCATATTCCTTAGGGTTACAAGCTAAGAACTCCTTATATGAACAACCTATACGGTTGCCATTTACTAACACATTCCCCATGTTCTCCTAAACGTTCTCATTAACCACATTACCATTCTGATTTCCAATATTTCGCTGGGCTCTTAAGCCTAATAGAGGTATGAAGGTAGTGGAAACAAAACTATAGTCGGCACTAGAGTCAAATAAGGTAGTGGAAAAATGATCGTTCAAAGTAAACGTACCCGTCACAATGTTCAGATCCTGGCGAGCCTCCTCTGCTCCCAACATGAATGCCCTACCCCTAGCCTGGTTCCCTTGGTTTCTACGACCCTGACCCCGTTATTAGCATCAACTTGATTTGGACGATTTCCTTCCGGTTCTTGTGCTCTATTCAATCTAGGGCAAGCTAGCCTTACATGGTCAGTACTACCACACTCATAACATGCTCTAACAGTTGGGTTTCTAGCATTGACAAGATTCACATTCCTCGACACACCTCTACAATCCTTGCTAGTTTCCCCCACATTTCCTCTTTTCTCAACTTTCGTAATTGATCCATTTCTCACGCCTAGCGGTCAGTTGCACTCAGAATTCTTCACTGCCTTTTGCATGATCTTTGGCTCGTTTGCTGCCACCATCCTTACGAATTTATGGAGCAGGCATACACATACTTTCAATATCACTACTCTTAGGATTTACTAATGTGAGGAACTTAACCTAGAAGTTCATGTAAACCTTATCAGTATGATGCAGCATGCCTGCCCCGACCATGGCGTGATCTACACAACTCATATTCCAACTTTTGCATCTCAAATACTAGGACAAAACTCTTGGTAATTTTTTTTCATCATAAACTTAAAGTCATTTCCATGACTTACTAACACGCAACTTCCTGCTTAGCTTTGTTGGGATCTGAGAGTTCCACCACGTTTAAAGCCTTTTACCCACAAATAAACCAACATATGTATTTCACTTTTGGTCTTTACTACAAACAATCATTTCCTGTACGTTCTCTCTATTTCTCATCCACACGAGTAAGAACTACATCAACCTTCCCTTACATATATTAATTCTTAGGTTACAAGCTTATGAAACTCCTTTTATGAACAACCTACACGGTTGCCATTTTTCTAACACTTTCCCATGTTCTCTAACGTTCTCATTAACCACATACCATTCTGATTTCCAATATTTACTCGGCTTTCTAACCTTGAGCCAACATGGCGGGTAAGAGTTCTTCGCCCATTACTGGCATTTGATCGTGAGAAGTTCGGGTGCACCCCCATTCCTGGCTCACCTCTACATTCCCATTACTCCCTCTACACCCTTTATTAGCTCCCTACTGTCATTTCCTTGACCATTTAATTCATCAACAATGCTCATCATTAACCTTTCCCTAGGTATTCTACCACCTTCCACCTCTTCCAAACCGTACACCGTTACCCCTCCTAATGATTCGAACTGGCTAGGCGGCAGCCACTTCGGGTCCTTATTCTCGGCGACATTATCTATATGAGGGAGAACATAGGGAACGTTAGGTAAGTGGGAAGACTCGCACATATATATAGAATATCTTGCTATATATAACCAGATATACACGTAACTTACAACCCTACGGTGTAACATCGATTTGTGTGAACAACAGTATCAGAGTATAGTGAGTTGTGATACGTTCTATAATACGTTGTGACACCTACTTATGAATTCGAATCCTTTCTCATTCTATCTAATATTGAGCCCACCACATTTTAATGACTGTCATAAACTAGGCACAAACATGACACACCAAGGCACACATAGCGGAATCCGCGACACATAGATCCTTTACGCAAAACCTAGACGAGGATCTTTAGGTTTTATTCTAGGACAAAACCACCTAGTTCTATATAAACC
Source organism: Tanacetum coccineum (assembly GCA_026074375.1). NCBI lineage: Eukaryota > Viridiplantae > Streptophyta > Magnoliopsida > Asterales > Asteraceae > Tanacetum > Tanacetum coccineum. The sequence continues at coordinate 27,858 of BQNB010043113.1, read as the reverse complement.
TAGGCTTTGATATACCCATTGTCAATCCGCCGAATTGGTGGAACTCGGGAATGCAACAATAATGATCAATCTCATAACACAAGATACAAAATATGAGAAAACTACATTTGCATAAACTACAAGGTGACTATGAAGATTCATCAACCTTGAAACAAACTCAAGTGATGTCCTAAATCACAACTAAAATCCATAATCTCTTACAATTATTCAAGTGCCCACACAAGAGACCATAATCCAAACTTATATCAAAACATCCGAAACTAAAATCAAACAACAAGCAAACAAGACTTCAAACGAAATTCCAAATGAGATACTTCTAAGTCAGCTATCAATCACCAAACTACTCTTCTTTCACTTCACCCGAAAATGATACTCGAAAACATCAACAATAATGTTGGTGAGCTCGTAGGTTTGACCTTAAACCCAAAAGTTGTGCCAATATTTCTAACAGTGGCTATAGTGCCCATATGATAGTGAATCTATATGCAATACACCTTAGCATCACACTAAATTCAATAAACCTTATGTCACTTTTTCGCCACTAAAGGGGCCTATCAGCTGGAGCACTAAAATTAGGGCAGGACCACACACAAACCTGGGTAGGCGTACCCATCCGCTCCAATAATCACACAAATACTAGGTAGGCGTACCCCTCCGATCCAAACAATCATACAAGTACTGGGTAGGCGTACCCATCCGCTCCAAATAATCATACAACACATAATATTCATATAACAGTCACAAGCACATATCTTATCCCAAAAACAAAATCACATTTCGCACAGATCAATTCAAAATGTTTCAAAACATATTTGAGTATCATTTTCCCCTAACGGGAAAGACTAGTAAAAAGTGGGGCATACGAGAATCTCACCTCAAGCATGTCTTTACGCAACCAAATCTTATCACACAAGCAAAGTGCAACGACACTCGCACTACGACCTAGTCCAGTTAATGTCCCAATTTAATCATCCATTTTCCAAAACAATCTCCTCAGTTTGATGACATAGAGTTTAGACGCGTTGTTACAATTACCCAAAACAATTTAGTGGGTGTTGTGATGGTTGACGACCCTTTACTCCACTAATCATTTCTATTCATCCTCGATAATACATACTTTTATACTATTTAGTTGTAAAGATAAGTAATATAGATAAATATTTATAATAAATAATTATAAATATATCTCGACAAGTCCATTCGGTAACCTTAGTCACTTTAAAATAATATTATACGGTTGAAAAATAAAACGTTTACTCATAAATCAAACACTTTAGAGAGTTTTGAGAAAATTAAATTTTTCGGCTTTTAGTGAATTTTTTAAATAAAATTAAAATAAAATATTAAAGATTATTAATTTTTAAAATCAAAAAGCATGTTTTTAAGAAAGCTTTCTTAATATAACTTTTTACGAAATTTCGACATGACTCGTACGTTTTAAAACGTTTTTTCCAAGGTTTTCATTCCTTAATTTACAACATTTTTCACAAACTTTGACACTTTTCGTCAAAATTCAAAATTCAATCGTTAACGTTTCCAACAAGTTTTTCCCAAAATATCGTTAATATCACTTCGGTAAATACATTTTCACTTTCAAAGTCCATCAAAATTTCATAACTACTACATATCGCTTATTGGGCCTTAAGGCCCAACAAGGGTCCATTAGGACATTTATAAGTCTAAATTATATTTAAGTCCAATACTAAGGTTTCCATTTATATATATAAGTATATATTTATATGTAAAAACAATCCGGACCACAATAATCTCTCCCATTAAGCCGCGGCTCAAATAGACTTATTGGGTCGTGAGTCCATATCTCCAAAATAGTATATTATGCTTTAAAATAAGGATACTAAGCTACATATCGCATTTGGTTACTAACCATAACGTCTCAAAAAATAGTCCCACAAATACGCCATTAACATAAAAATAATCAAATCACTTTTCCTAGTGATTTGGGAATCCCATTCGTGGCACTTTAAGCCCAAATAAGCCAAGAAAAATCAATACTATAATTATAATAAGCCGACATTAGCCATATAGCTACTATCAAAGACTTAAGCATTCTAGCATCATATATTAGTTCAACCATCAGAACACGACATCAAAACTACAAAAACCCTCTTTTTCCTTTTTCTTTTTACACGAACCAAAACCTTCATTTTTCTTTCGTTTCGCTTATAAAAATCAATTTTCACAACGATATCTTGTACAAACCTAACTCTATGCATCAAAATAAACCAAAAGGGACAAACAAATATTAAATTAGAAAACTTACCAGAGAATCTTCAATTTGAAAGATTTCAACAAAATCGGGACAACCCAAACGTTGTTCTAAATGAATAACCAAAACACTAGAATCAACCCCAAATTTTGTTCGTCTTCTGTTTTCTTGATCAAACTTCAAAAGTTATAAAGATTGTGTGTGTTGTAGGTGAGGATACGAAACACAAGATGACTTTGTTTCTGGGTTGAGGAAGGGAGCTTTTCTAGAGAGGTATTTTTTGATTTTGAAATTGAACTATGTGTAAAATGAGGATAAGGAAAAGCTTCTTATGTACAATTGGACAAGGTCAGCTAAATTAAGCCACCTTGTCGCCCTAGTCTTCTTTTAACGCCATGGTATCCCTATGGGTCTTCGGGCCTTTCTTTTCGTGTCGGGATCATTTTAACATTCTCGTATAAAACTCAAACTATGTAATTTTACCCCATAGTTAATTAGCATTTTTATTTACTTTAAAAATACTTTTCCATTAACCTAGAGTATTTTACACGTACCTTATTTTCACTTTACACCTTCAAAAAAATCATTGGGACATTATAGACGTGTCGGACTTGTTTTTTCCGTATTTCTCATAAATTCACGGTCAAACTACCCCGAAATACACATAACACAATAATCCTTCCAAAAGGATTATTTTCACAATAATCCATAAAGTCATCACATATTCATATTATCCCACCGCCAACTCGGATATAAAAATTGAATAAAACTGACAAAAGTCAAATAGTAAAAGGACTATAAATGAAATATTCAGAACACAAAAAGGGCAAAGGTTACACACGCGAAAGCTGGGAATGATGCTAGAGGATCTAGACCAGTTTAGGGGTCAAGATGCCGCACCTGTTGTTCGTGAGTGCACTTTTGCTAGATTTATGAAGTGCAATCCTACTATTTTTTGCGGTATTGAAGGAGTTGTCGAATTACGAAGATGGTTTGAGAAAACTGAGAGTGTTTTTGGAATCAGTGAATGTGTGTGTAGGGCCAAGACAGGTAAAATTTTGTTCTGCTACATGAAGGACCGCTTTGAACTTGGTGGTATTCTAGGTTTTGCAACCTATGGTTTGGAGACTTGAGTGAACCAAATGCCTTGGACCGAAATGAAACAATTGATGACTGCAGAGTTTTGCCCAATAGAAGAAATTCAAAGAATGGAGCACGAGTTGTGGAACCTGAGGGTCAAGGAGTATAACATTGTTGCTTATACTCAGAGATTTAATGAGTTAGCTTTGATGTGTCCAAGAATGGTTGAACCGGAAAGTGTGAAAGTGGATGCTTACATCCGAGGATTGTCTGAGAACATCAAGGGTGAGGTCACTTCTTCTAGACCTACCAACCTGAATGAAGCTGTGCGTATGGCCCATAAGTTGATGGAACAAAAGTCGCAAGCTAGGGATGAAAGGATTCTGGAAGGAAAGAAGCAAAAGTGGGAGAACTTTCAAAGTGGGAACAGTAGTGGTAAGAGCAACCACAAGGATAACTCACGCCAATCTTCGCAGAATAATCAAAAGCAAGGGAATGCGCGAGCTATGACTACTGCTCCGACTGAGGGAAAGGTGTCTTCTGGATCACTTCTTGTGTGTGAACGTTGTTTTACTCTCCATATTGGTCAATGTACGATCAAGTGTCACAAGTGTGGAAATGTTGGGCATAAAGCGAGCTATTGCAAGGAAAAGAATGTTGCCATGGGTGTAAATGCTCAGCCCGTTTGGACTTTTTATGATTGTGGTGAGCAAGGTCATACAAGGAACCGATGCCCAAAGAAGTTCAAGCAAGAGGAAGTTGGAGAAGTTCGTGGCAGAGCTTATGCGATTAAGGATGCTGAGCCGCAAGGTCCGAATGTGGTTACGGGTACGTTTCTACTCAATAACCGCTATGCTTCTATTTTATTTGATTCGGGTTCCGATAGGAGTTTTGTGGATACTAGATTTAGTTCCATGCTTGATATCGATCCGGTTAAAATAGATACCAGTTACGAGGTAGAGTTAGCCGATGGAAGGATAGTTAGTACGAACACTGTTTTAAAAGGTTGCACTTTGAATTTAGTGAACCATATTTTTGAAATCGATCTGATGTCGATTGAGCTTGGTACGTTCGACGTTATAATTGGTATGGATTGGCTTGTCAAGCACGATGCTGTTATCGTTTGTGGTGAGAAGGTTGTTCGTATACCTTACGGAAACAAGACGTTGACAGTCGAAAGTGACAAAGGTGTGTCGACTAAAGGTCATATCTTGTATTAAAGCCCGTAAGTATATCGAACAAGGTTGTCATTTGTTTTTGGCACATGTGACTAAGAAGAAAACGAAGGAGAAGCGATTAGAAGACGTGCCTGTAATTCGTGACTTTCCTGAGGTGTTTCCTGATGATTTACCGGGATTACCACCGCCAAGGCAAATAGAATTTTGAATTGATCTGGTACCTGGGGCTGCACCTGTTGCACATGCACCATATCGTTTGGCACCATCTGAGATGAGAGATTTGTCGAAGCAACTGCAAGAACTGTTGGAGAAAGGATTTATTCGTCCGAGTTCATCACCATAGGGAGCACCGGTGTTGTTCGTGAAAAAGAAAGATGGATCTTTCCAAATGTGTATAGATTACCGCGAATTTAACAAGTTAACTATTAAGAATCGTTATCCTCTCCCGATAATCGATGATTTATTTGATCAACTTCAAGGTTCGAGCGTGTATTTAAAGATCGGACTTTGCGATCAGGTATCATCAGTAGCGGATTCGGGATTCAATGCCAGTAATGCAACCACTCGCTTAGTCGCATTTAGAAAGATGACCTTCAATTACGCATTTAGAACTCGGTATGGTCACTTTGAGTTTCAAGTGATGCCATTTGGATTGACTAATGCGCCTGTTGTATTCATGGAATTGATGAACCGAGTATGCAAGCCATATCTTGATAAGTTCGTCATTGTGTTCATCGATGATATTTTGGTTTATTCCAAGGACGAAGAAGAGCATGGAAAGCATTTGAAGATTATTTTGGAGCTACTTAAGAAGGAGAGATTGTATGCCAAGTTTTCAAAGTGTGATTTTTGGCTAGATTTGGTACAGTTCCTTGGTCATGTAATTGACAAGAAAGGTGTGCATGTTGATCCTGCCAAGATTGAGGCAATAAAGAATTGGGCTGCTCCAACGATGCCAACGGAGGTGAAGCAATTTTTTGGATTGGCTGGTTACTATCGGAGGTTTATTGAAGGTTTTTCTTTAATTTCTAAGCCTCTGACCAAGTTGACTCGAAAGAATAAGAAATACAAATGGGGTAGAGAAGAAGAGGAAGCTTTTTAGACACTGAAGCAAAAGTTGTGTAGTGCACTGATCTTAGCGTTGCCGGAAGGAATGGAAGATTTTGTGGTTTATTGCGATGCGTCACTTAAGGGTTATGGAGCCGTGTTGATGCAAAGGAAAAAGGTGATAGCGTATGCTTCCCGACATTTTAAGACTCACGAAGAGAATTAAACAACTCATGATTTGGAGTTAGGAGCCATTGTTTTCGCTCTTAGGTTATGGAGACATTATTTGTATGGAACAAAGTGTGTGGTTTTCATCGATCACAAGAGCCTACAATATATTTTGAATCAGAAAGAGCTTAACTTGAGACAACGGAGATGGATTGAGTTGTTAAGTGATTATGATTGTGAGATTCGTTATCATCTTGGAAAAGCAAATGTTATTGTTGACGCCTTAAGTCGAAAGGAAAGGAATAGGTCATTACGTGTTCGAGCTTTGATGATGACTATTCACAACGATCTACCAAAGCAAATCCTTGAAGCTCAAAAGGAAGCAATGAAGAAAAAGAATGTGAATGCAGAAAATTTAGGGAGATTGATTAAGCAAATATTCAAGTTTCGCCTCGATGGAACGCGTTGTGTTGGAAATCGTGTTTGGTTGCCGCGATTCTATAGATTGAGGGATTTGACTATGCATAAGTTGCATAAGTCTAAGTATTCTATCCATCCGGGATCGGACAAGATGTATCAAGGTTTGAAGCTGTTGTATTGGTGGCCAAATATGAAAGCTGATATTGCCACGTATGTCAGTAAGTGTTTGACTTGTGCGAAGATTAAAGTTGAGTATCAGAAACCATCTGGGTTGCTGCAACAACCTGAGATTCCTATTTGGAAATGGGAAAGGATCACTATGGATTTTGTTAGTGGACTGCCTAGAACACCGAGTGGGTACGATACGATATGGGTCATTGTCAATTGACTGACCAAATCAGCTCATTTCCTACCAATGAAGAAAACGGATAGCGTGGATAAACTCAAGCAACTTTATTTGAAGGAAGTTGTGTATAGGCATGGTGTTCCTATATCGATCATTTTGGATAGAGATATCCATTTTACGTCTAGATTTTGGAAATCGCTTCAGAAAGCGTTAGGGATAAATTTGGATATGAGTATCGCTTACCACCCTCAAACGAATGGTCAAAGCGAAAGGAATATACAAATGCTGGAAGATATGTTGCGTGCCTGTGTGATCGACTTTGGAAGTAATTAGGATCGACATATGCCATTGGTCGAGTTCTCATACAACAATAGTTATTACGTAAGTATTAAGGCTGCACCATATGAGGCTTTGTACGGACGAAAATGTAAATCATCTGTTTGCTGGAGTGAGGTTGGAGATAGCCAACTCACCGGTCTAGAACTGATTAGGGAAACGACGGAAAAGATTGTTCAGATTAAGAACCACTTGTTGACTGCTCGTAGCCACCATAAAAGCTACGCGGATAGAAGGACTAAACGGTTAGAATTTGAAGACGAGGATATGGTACTGCTCAAGGTATCGCCATGGAAGGGCGCTATACATTTTGGAAAGCACAAAAAGTTGAGTCCATGTTACATTGGGTCATTCAAGATTCTAGCTAGAATCGGTCTTGTGGCTTATATGTTAGAGTTACCTGAAGAGTTGAAAGGGATTCATAGTACTTTTCATGTTTCGAAAGAAATTTTTAGCAGAAGGCAACATTGTTGTTCCGATGGACGAGATTCAACTTGATGATAAGTTGCACATGATTGAAGAGCCGGTAGAAATTGTAGACCAAGAAGTTAAGTGATTAAAGCAAAGTCGAATACCTATCGTTAAAGTTCATTGGAATTCGCAAAGAGGTCTAGAATTTACTTGGGAACGTAAGGATTAGATTAAGAATAAGTACCATCATCTCTTTACGAGTAATGATGAAGCGAGAAACTGTGAATAAGTCGAGTTGAGCACCGGGACGGTGCTCCCTAAAGGAGGGGATAATGTAACAACCTGAGTTTCATGTCAACGATTATCCCGAGCTATGATAATTAATTTTACTACGTAATTGATTTTAGTCGTTTATGCTATATGAGGTTTGGTGAAAATTTCTATTTATTAGAAAATTAAAAGCCGTGATTGAGTTTCTATTTGTTTTTAGCGTCCAAGAAAGTAAGTAAATTTTATATTGTCTCTCTGAGAACGTGATTATTTTATTTTTGTATTTTATGGCTTTTCCTCGATTATTTATAAAAACCTTGTTTAAAGGTCATGTTTTACGTGATTTAATGTTTTAAAGTAAATTAGTGGGACGGAATAAAAATATTTACGAATGTGGTGTGACCGAGTTTTTGGTCGGTTTTAATAATGAAATAAATAACTTGTACTAAAAATGGAAGGACTTTAAGGAAGGAGGGACTAAAAGTGTCAAGTGGTCAAACTATTTTCCTATAAATACCACCAAATACACTCATTATATTTCTTTTACAAAAAATGTTCTTCCTCCTCCCTCTCCTCACCTAGTTTGACTGGCCACCACAATACCACCACCAAATCCATTGATTTTTCGATATGCAATACAATCTAAATATATATTCTTGATCCTCTCATCAAGGCCTACATATCCTAATAATTTAATCCCACATGCAATGAGTATTTTGAAAATTAGAAATTTGGTCAAGTTCATGTGATTTTGATCTAAAAAGGGTGTTCATAGTTGTTGGATAAGTGTTATTGTAGGTTCGTTTTGTTGAAAAACGTTTGATTTGTTTGTTTGGGGTTTATCCGAATTCAAACCACAAGGGGAAACAAAATCAATTTTTGTTATAGCTTTGTGAGTATTCTAGTTACATTTTTATGTGGTTACTTTGACAATATTTCGTATTATGTATTGTGTGCTATAGGATTCAAGTGTGGAAATTATTAAAAGTATATTTGGTCATTGATTGAAGTTTGATGCTTTTAGTATATGTAAATAGGCTAGTTAAACATGTTTTGATAGTTGGTTTAAGTCAAAAATATCATTTTAATGGGTTTTGAGTTGACTATGTTTGACCAGAAAGTTTGACCGCCTCGTAGCTAGTCAAGAAATTTTTGAAAGTTATTTTTAATAATGAAAAGTGATAGAGATCGTATTTAGCTACGTTTTGCTAGGTGGCTCGTCACGTAACTCTTAATAACGAAGATTTTACGGTCAAGTCAAGTTTGGTAAATTTTTTATATAAAAGTCAACTACGAAGTTTGACTTTTGAAAGTCAAACTTGCGTATACTTTTGAATATGGTTTGTAATGAGCAATGGGTTTGTAATGTTAGTTAATTAAAGATGAAATATGAAGTTTGGATTATATTGTCTTTACTTTCGGCAACTTTTTAAAACTAGAAACTTTATGGTAAACATTGTGATATTGTTAGTGCGTCGAAGTAAAATGTTTTGCGTCGCACTTGGAGATTGTAGTATATGATTGTATATACGTAATAGTTATATAAATATATATGCAAGTATGCATTATGCGAATTCTTTTACTTTTAGTCACGTACCGCTATATATGTATTATATAGGTCGCAGTTGAGACGTGAAGTTAATTGTGCTTGTTGATTTGATTGAATTGGATTCTTTTGCTTAAGGTGAGTTCATAGCCTCGCATTTAAATATTTTGATTGTTTTATAAACCCGCGATGGGGATACATGTTTGTTTTATAAAATCGAACACCTGATTTTATGCTATGTTGGACCCGATTATGAGAATGTTTCCGCATATGTAGCTACTGTCGAAGTCCCTTATTTCATGAATCATTAATCGCCTGGTGAGGTGAACGCTAATGCATTAAATAGATCTATTGGGTTTGACAACCCCATCCGGGGAACACCCTGTCAAACGGACATTTTGTATTTAGAGGTAGTAGGTATATGACAATAATACCTTGTTCTGGGGTAAATTGGCATATGAAATGACTTATGTATTGTTAACGTTCGGTGTCATGTATTGCGTGAAAGAAAAGAGATGTTATACATTGTATTCATTGCAATGTTTTCCTGAGAACTAATTATGTGTTCAAAGATGATTGCTTATTAATTATTTTAAACTCTATGAGTTTCACTCAACAATTTTGTTGACGTTTTAAACATGTTTTATCCTAGGTAACCAAGGATGAAGGCAACGATGGCGTGGAAATGTCGTACGTGTGATGATTTGCTAAAAGACTACTCATGTGTTCCTTGTCTTTCAAAAACAATGTCTTAACGTGTTTTAAAACAATGTCTTTAATTTGAAATAATTTGTTGGATCGTTTACTGAATAGATCTTAACCTTTAGCTTGTAAAGGATTTGTTCCCTTAGATAATTCTAAAGCAACAATAATGAAACACTGATTTGAACACTATTGATTATGCGGAAACTAATCAACAATGCTAAGAAGAACAATATTAAGAATCACAAAAGAACTTTATATTATAACTTGAATCTGCCTAGGTTACAGATTACAAAAACTATGATTGCTAATCGATCTCTATTGATCTGTGTAGAACTATATTACAAAAACCTAGTTTGATAATATTGCTTTCTTATTATTTCGCTGTGCAATCAATATTATCTGTAAAATAATCCTAGATAGGCTAAACGATCCTTATCAAGTTCTCGTAGCCTAACTTTTTAAATCTTTTCCGTTGGGGGAAAATGATACTCAAATGTGTTTTGAACTGTTTTTCTGAATTGTACGAAATATGATTTTGGTTTTTAGGACAATTTATGTACTTATGACTACTATGTGAATATTATGTGGTATTATTGTTCTTGCCTGCATTGAGGTGCATGGAAATGTATGTGATTAGCATGGAATTGCTATGTCTGTGAAGGGTCTGCCCTATTGTAAATACTCCAGCTGGTAGGCTTTTAGGTGCGTATGACCTCAGGGTTGCGACCCCAAGAGCGGTGGTACACACTGGTGATAAGACTAGCGGGGATGCTAGGTCTTGGTACATGATTAAAAGGGATGCTAAGTCATGGGTTGTGATTTTTTGCATATATTCACTGTCATATAGCACAATTGTCCAACTGTTTGAGATATTGGCACAACGACTGGGTTTCCTTTAAACCTATGAGCTCACTAACATTATTGTTGACGTTTTCGAGTATCATTTTCAGGTGTGTTTTGATAAAGGTAAATGGATGGTTTTGGAGATTAGAGATGTGCACCCTTGGGGATTTAGGATTTAAGACTGAGGTCTTAATTATCATGATTGAAACCTGAAACCTTTATAAATTAATCTTTTGTAAACTTCGGATGGTATGATCTTGTATCTTATGCAATGTGAATCATTATGTCGGATTCTCATGTTTCCGCCGCTGACGGGGTGTGACAGATAAGTAATCGGAGCCAAGGTTATAGAGAATGCTTTTTTTAAAAATAAAAAGAAAATGCAACTATAACCAAACTAGAGTTTTCGTAAAACCTCGAACATGACAAAAGTTAGCTAGCTCGAGCTGTTCATAGTTTTTCCTAAATTACGCATAGCCTGATCAACTATGTCTAATTCATGAAGGACTATGAAATGATGGGGGTAGTTTTATTAAGTTATGTTAGGGGAAATGGAGGGAAAATGTGAGACCACCTAAAAATGAATTGACCTTGAACGTACATATTGTGTAATATGTACTTTTGCATGGTAATGTGGTATGAGAATACTTACGAGCATTGAGGTTTAGATTGTCGTTGATTGTTAAGTGTTTGCCATGCTGCCCTAGTTGTATTGCATGATGC
>BQNB010043113.1:0-15815 GCA_026074375.1 Tanacetum coccineum | reverse complement strand
AGTTTCATAGCTCCACTTTTACTTGTTTAATACTCGTTTTGAACTACTTCAGGGTGAGAATGCATGCTCGTTTACTTTTATGGACACAAGTACTTAAAACTTTTACGGATTGCCTAAGTTACCCATCTTACCATTAAGTCCCCACTATCATAAACCCTTAGTTACGTAGTAAGCATGAATGTTGTGAATAGATCTATTAGGGTTGACACCCCCGTTCGGGTTTGGTAGCTCTTAGTGGTCAAACAGACATATTTCATTCGAGGGATTCTAGGTGTTCACGATAAGAAACACCTATCGAGGCAACAAACAAACTAACTGTTAAGGATTTGGTGTCATGAGCTTAGTGCAATATCAATACTTTTTTGATATTGTATGTGTTACTATAGTCACAAAAATCTTGTGGTCCATGCTACTTTTACTTAACGTTAAACATATGATCTCACCAACTTTATGTTGACCGTTTTAGCATGTTATTCTCTAGTCCTTAATTGCATTATCTTTGATAAACTTGGAGCATCCCACTAGTGTCACATTTTGCGGTCTCATCATGTTGAAGATTCTTGCATTACTATAACGTTTGGTTGTGTATTAAAAACTTCTTTATTTATGATGTGAACTCTTGAAACATTGTCTTTTTGTTTAAACTTTTTAATGAAATCAAACGTTCATTTCCAACGACTCATATAGAGGTCGTTCGATATAACTTGTAACTTTGTGCTATGAAAGTCATGCCCTGTTATATTCCGCATACGATTTTGGGGGTGTGACAGTGACGTACGATGTAACTCGACTACTTAATGAATGGATGATGAGGCAATACCACAATGCATTACACGTATGTCACATAATCACCTTTTTATACTATACGTTGCGAGAGTGTAGCATTGTGGATCGCCTTAGACCACCAGGTGTTATAGCTCAAGCCCTTTGTTTCTTCATCCTAAGTCTAGGGCGGAGCATGGTTAGAAAACATGACTTGACTGTTGAGGACCAGACTAAAAATAGATTTGGCTCAAAAGTCCGGATCGAGGATTGGACAAAAGTGTACATTCTAGGTCTAGGTAGGTCCGGTCTGATCCAACAAAGCATAATAGTCCATTGTGCATAAGACCGGACCAGCCTGAGGACCGAATATGATGAAAAATGTGGACCGAGAATTGGACCGAAATATGTTCTTGTAGATCTATCAAACCTTGCGAAATTTTGAAAATTGCTTATTTTCTTTCAGTTTTCACGCTTAGCTCAAAATATAAAACTTGTAGATCTATCGTTTCTTGACTAGTCGCTTTTTTAATTACGCAAAAATACGTTCATATGAGTAATTTATCACCAAAATACCACAACAACTAAACGAGAAAAAGTTGTTGTATTTTGGTCATAACTTTCTTATACGAACTCCTTTTGTGTGATTCAAAAAGCTATTGAACAAGAAAATGGATATCTATAACTTTCATGTGTTTGAGCAAACCGTGAAAACAGAAAGAAAAAAATATAACAATTTTCAAAAATTAGCAGGGTTGACTAGTAAAGTCAAACCATACGAATCTTTGAAAATTGTCATATTTTTCATTTTTTTTTGGTTTTTACGCTTAGCCTAAAAAATAATAGTTGTAGATTGCTCTTTTTCCTTCGAGTGATTTTTTAAATCACGCAAAAATAAGTTTTGTGAGAAATTTATTGCCAAAATATCACAACTATTTCTCGTTTAGTTGTTGTGATATTTTGGTCATAACTTTCTCATATGAACTTCTTTTTGCGTGATTCAAAAAGTCACTTGACGAGAAAAGAGAGATCTACAACTTTATGTTTTGAGCTAAGCGTGAAAATCGAAGAAAACTTATAAATGTTCAAAAATTCGCAGGGTTGACACATCTAGTCAAATCTTGCGGATTTCATAGGTATATTGACTATTTTTGATAAAGATTGGGTATTTAGTGAAAATTGTTTGCGAAATAGGTTATTTTTGTTATTTTTCCTTTTTATAATAGGTTAGTAGTTATTAGGCTTTAGTAATGGGACAAATTAAGTGTTTAATGTTGGTTTGGAGTAGCATTTTAGGCTCCACAATAATTTGTAGTTTTATTTTATTTGAATTTTGAGTTAATTACTTAAATGGTCTATGTGGTTTGTCGAGTTTCTCATAAATGGTCCGTCGTAAGAATTTTTAGCGGGTCTCCTCCCCGTGGTTTTGACCTGTTATGGGTTTGGTCCCTATGACTAACTTTTGTTAGTTTTTTTCATTATCTCCCATATTAGGGATGGGTAATTCAGTCTTTTACATTTTGGCACTCTTTTTTTGGAGTTATAAGGCTGGTTGACTTTTTAGTATAACATAAACCACCACAAAAGTATTCATTACACTTTAATAATGTAAGAACAGTGTGTTGGTGTGTCTCACTGCACCCTTAGATTTCCACAGTTAATAACCCTAATTTCACTCACCCAAATTACTTACTCTACCACATTCTTGAAATACGTTTGCTTTATAACTCAATGTAGATGTCGGATGATAAAGGTAACTAATCACTATTCACTTTGCTTATTCGTGTGCTTATCTACTTATTTAATTATTTGTCTGCACGTCTGCTTAGGAGTTATGGATTTTGTTTGATTATGAGTTTAAGATTTTGGTTATTTGTGTGCTTATTTGTTTAGGAATTTAGAATTTTGCTTATTTGTTTGCTTATCTGCTTATTTGAGACAATAGAATAGGCATCATCGCCAAGGTAATAATCTAAGACAATAAAATAGGCATCATCAGGTTGGCATGCCACCAAAGCAAAAAACCTTCCTTATGACTACACCATGTGAGTTCTTGAGAAATTCAATCCATAGGTAGTAGTGGAGAGGGCCAAGATCCTTGATACTGAAATTTTGATTGAGTTGAGCCTTGATATCAGTGATTAATGAGAGATTGTTGTCTCCTAAAAGAATATCATCCACATAGCATGTGAAGAGTGAAGATTGTTAGCTTCTGCACTTGATACTCTGCTGCTTGGTACTCTATTTCTTATAGCAGTGTTGATCATGGAGCTTGTACCATTAGTTCCTTATGATTCTAAGTAAAAGCATTTAGCTTATGCACTTGATCCATGCTCAAAGGTTCTCGAAACCAGTACACTTAGCAGTTCTCAAAACCTTAGCAGTCTGTAAATATTTGGGTTTGATAGCTTGATATTTGGTCTGAACCAACATTTCAAATGATTAATATTATGATTTTAATCTTTGACATAGAAAATTATTTTTTATAATTATTATATAGATATAATAGTATTTTCGTTTCACTTAAAAATAGAAGAACCAAAATATTTGAAATGACTAATATTAATTGATGTTTTTTAAAAATTTCATTAAATGTTTGTATATGTTCTTTGATACATTAAAAAAAATTTGAGTTGAGTTATCGCATCTTACAATATTTTGCAATTATATTTTGATATTTTCATGTTTTATGTATAAACGCTACCCGAAACACATAACCACAATATCGTAACTATATCTATTTTTCGTTAGAAAGTCCCGTTGCTATGCACGGATACCCGCATAATATAGTAGAGATTATGATGAAGTTTTGGAAAATATTAAATATAAAATGTCTTTTTTTTCATTTGTGTTTTTTAAATCATAAAAAAGAAGCAGCTGTGTGTTTTAAAACTTTTCATTTTAAATTGACAAAGCGTTGTTATTGCTTTTTTAACTTACGTAATGCATTGTAGCTGTTTTTTTAAGTTAGACATTTTTAAAGTTACACTTTACTCGATTTTAATCATTATCAATCATTTTTAAGTTTCAAAGACGAAAATTTACTCTTTTTTGTAAGTAGTAAAGAAGAAATGTTAAAATACTCATCTTAGCCTAGCTATGTGGCTACGTTGCAAAATAAATCTCAAGTTCAACATGACCACAAAAACCAAACACTATAGCATATTCAAAACCAACCAAGTTACTTCAGTCACATTCGTCTGCTTATTTTAATAAAGAGAAAAGTGCATAATCTATTTTTCTGTCCACAACAAGCTTTGAAGTAACATACACCATAAATCATATGGGACAATATCGAACTTATATCATGTACCACAAACTGTTATCATCTCTTCAGCGACACCAATAAACCCACGTAGACTAACATGCAACACCATCCAATTTTCTATCTCGATCTACATATACCACATCAACTAGCATCCCACTTAGCCACCCCAAATCAAAACCAAAATAATGTACACTTTGCCACAAAACCACCGCATTCACCATGCGGCTGCCACGGGCCGCCACAATAGACGACACGACCACCATGTCGTCTATTGTGCCGCAACAACTCCAATAAAGACTAGACCAAAACTAGAGCCACTTGTCATTAAAACCACACCCCTCGTTACTCCACCAAAATCTGACGACCCAAGTCTAAAATCGACTTGGTCCCATCGAGCATGGGTGGCCACAGGATGCACAAGTGTACTTGCTTCCCTAGCTAGTTCTATAGTTGGATCATATGATTCACATATATGGGTTGAACCCGTTTTATCTGGTTTTGTTGGCTACTTGTTTGCGGACCTTGGGTCGGGTGTATACCATTGGGGCATCGACAATTATGGCGATGCCTCAACTCCAATAGTTGGTTCACAAATTGATGCGTTCCAAGGCCACCATAAGTGGCCCTGGACCATCACTAAAAGACAATTTGCTAATAATTTACACGCTCTAGCGCGTGTAGTTACATTTACAGTATTAACAGATGTACATAATCGATTCATGATCACCCTAATATCGGGGTTGTAGGAGAAGGCTATGGGTCATTAGTTTTACCACAGTTCCATGCTTGGGCTCATGGGACTAAGAGCAAGTTGCCACCACTCGTGGTGGCATTGCAAGACTCTGGGGTGTTGGTATCACGATCAGAACATGGGGCGCACCACCGACCGCCGTATAACAATAATTATTGCATTGTGAGTGGGGTTTGGAACAAGTTATTGGATGAAAATAAGGTGTTTGAGGCTCTAGAAATGGTGATCTTTTTCAAGTTTGGTCTTCGGCCACGGTCATGGAGCGAACCAAACTCCGATTGGACAGAAGCCAGGATGATTCCTCTAAAGACTTCGATTCCATGATACTAAATAAGATTTCAAATCAAACTGAATATATAAATAAGTATATCAGTAATACCATTGTACATGTAGCATTCTACGTAATATGCAATACGTTCTATTTAGTTTCTAATCAAATTTTTTCTCTGCCATTTTGTAAGAATGGGTCAAATGACCTCCATTTATTCAAAAAAATTGTAACAGTGTTCGGATCAGGCTCAAAAAATTCTTAAGCATGCATGTTATTAACTAAAGTTAGTTAATGTTTCGATACAATTATAACTGCATTCACAATTAAACGAGACTAATATACATATTGTTTTTTATGATCAGCCCAATATTTTGTTACGTATCATGATTCGAAATGCAATCTGTCTGACTACTATAAAAAGACGAGAACGCAGAGAAAACAAATAAATTAAGGATAAGGCCGTGTGTTAATGAAGTTATATGTAACCCAACACGCCATTGCTAAATGTCAATAGAACACGACGTGTCGTTATATATATGTATTTCATTCCTGTTAACCAATGGTATCGTTTCTAGATAGTAAATGGTAAACCATTTTAATCCAATGATTACATTTTTAGATTTGGGTAAATCGCAAATATTTTCCTTAAATTGTTGAAAAATGCAAAATCGTTAGTGAAAACAACTTTATTTCGATTAGTCCCTGAAGCCTACGTGGCAGTGCAAAATAGCCTACGGACCGTTTTCTCTAACGATCCTCCTGTTATATGCCTCACGGGCTCTGCACGTGAGGGCATTTTCGTTATTTATCTCTTCCCGCCAGATTTACACCACACCCGGAAAATTGTCTTCCCAGTGAAGACTTTATTTTCAAGGACTAAATTTGCAATGTCATTTTCATTTAATTCATACCGCATCATCTTTATTGCGAATCGTTCCAGATTCATATATCGTCTATTTAACCACAAACTGTCATTATCCTAGCAAATCTTAAAAAAATATTACTCCATCATGCTCATACGTTAGCATACAATGGCAAACCTTCTTCCCCGTCTTCAAGAACTAGCAACCGCTATGAAATCCACAATGTTGGCTGATCAATGCCGTGCTGATGAGAAGAAAGAGACAAGGAATTTGAACCTGAGAAAATTTAAGACCTTTTGAAAGGAGATAGTGGACAATGTGAAAAAACATATAGAGATATAATTGAGGAGTTGAAAGGTATCTCCGGCTACAAGGTGGGGAGGGAATACGTAAGAGGCTGTGGAAACTGTTCGTGTGTTGAAGCATGCGCCAAAGAAGGATATGGAGAAGGTAACCCGTCTCCAAATTATGATGGATCAATCTCATCTTGGTATGCGTGAGAATCTCATCTTTGTGAAAAAGTTGAAGGACGGGATACTAGGTTAGGGTTTAGGTGTAAGGGGTTATGTTTGTGACGGTTGGTTGTGGTTTTTGATCATATTTTCATTCAATGTATGTTGAAGTTTTGTAATTTTGTAAGTTGATGTTTTATTAGATATAATTGATTTAATCATTTCTTATGTTTTGTTCCGTTTCAATTGAATAAGATCTTTGTGTTTTTTGCATAGACCAAATGGTCTCTGTTTCATAAGAATATGATTTAGTGTTTTCGTGATCTTTTGGTTTTGTTCATAAGGTCTCTTTTGACCTTGATCTTTAGTGTCTGATAAAAGTGTTTAGAAATGATTTTTTTGATAGTTAACAAGTCCATCTAAAGGCAAACGATTGCACATAAATGGCTACAATTTGCCTGTATTGTCATTTGGGTAACAAATATATCTAACTGATGTTTTTGATATTAGTGTTTTGGTTTTAAGGGTGTTTGGAAAGTGGTTTATGGGATTACTGGTTATATGGATTAGTAAGTATGTTTAACTATTTTGTTTCTTGTTGATGATGGTTTAAATTCTATGATTGTTATGCTGCATAATCAGGTGAAATTAGCATCCGGTTGTACCCAAAAAACATTGTTAAACCACCAACTCATTTAAATACCATATTTGAGTTCTAAAGATTGACTTTTGCAAGTCAATCTAAATGCATACAATTACACAAAATTATCCATTTGGTAGGCTTCCATACCATTAGATCACATGCAGACATTCCTATGCTATCACATAACAATTAGAGCAAGTTTTGAAAAAAAACAGACTGTCTTAATCTTCTACTACATAACCATAGCAAAAGTATAAGTTAGTTTGCAAGTAAACATAAAAGCATTCATACAACATTTTCTTTATCTTCCCTGTTGCATCTTCCAACAATTCTGACATCGGTGTTGTCAACACATAAACTACCTTCAATGTAGTCAACAAGAAATGCATCTTTTTCTGTCATCGCCTAAAGTCATGCCCCTCAAACTTATCTAGTTTCTCAAAATTCGTAGTCATCTCCTTCACCGTATTTCCAGCCACGATCACAACAAATACTTTATACGTTTGTTAGATGTTAAGGGTGTGTGATGATCCTAGATATCTTGCTTGTATCGTGTTGAGTTCACTTTCCGTATAAAGTATTTCGACCCTTTATATGCTTGGGTTGCACGAAATCTCTATCGAGATAATACAAGAAGACTAACAAATTGTGTCTAGGCACAAGAACACAAATCAAGAGCAAAATAGATTATGTATGTGTATATTCGTCTGTCAGAATGAGACTAATCGATATGTTTATAAAACAGATTGTAAAGACAGTTTTATGCAGTTAATAGTTGGTTGAAAACCAACTTTTACAATTGTTTTTCCAACAGTCACGGTTGGGGAAATAAGAGGGAAAAACAACGGAATAACTTTCTTGGAGCACAGCAAGGGGCTCTGCCCCTTGACCCCTGCATTTTGTCATGGTCGAAAACATATTAACTCAACGAGTGTGCACTTCACATTTCCCTAACTCGTATCCGAGCCGAATATGAAATCTCATTAGTCTCTAGTAAATCGTCATTACCTAAATGGCCGTCGATGACACTAAAATCACCAACATTTTACACTGTCACGTAGGCTTCAAGGACTAAATCGAAATAAAGTTGTTTTTACGGGCGATTTTGTATGTTTCGACAAGTTTAAGGACAAAATATGCAATTTACCCTTTTAGATACTAGTTCTTCTTCCAAAAGTTGGTGTACATACAACTTCCCTGCATAAATTACAACTTGCCATGACAAGGGAACGAAGTATTAAAGGAAAATTCTTGAAGTTAAGAGTCTAATTAACGATGATTACGACCAAACATGCTCTTCGGTCATTCTCGTTATCGTAGAAATTGAAATTATCCCTTCATTCTCATATGTATTTCAAAACCAAACACTCCCATATATCGATTTCCTAGTACACAACAACTTTCAAAACGAAACCTTAAATTAAAAGCTTCATATTTAATAACTTATGTAGACACTATATATGGATGTCATTTGAATATGAAAGCAACACCATTTTATCCTATATGTACACTAAATCATCCCAACTCAAACTTGAATAATGTCCTTCAAACAACTAATCAACCAGCCAAAAAAAGTCGTTAATCGACCCAAAGTTGATGACCCGAGTCTTAAATCGACTTGGTATCATTGTGTATGGGTGGCTACCGGATGCACCACAATATTGCTTTCTCTAGTTAGTTCTGTCATTGGATCAATCAAGTCACACACATGGTTTAAACCCATTATCGCTTGCTTCATAGGGTACATTTTCGCTGACCTAGTAACCGGTGTCTACCATTGGCTTATTGACAACTACGGTGATGCTTCTACTCCAATATTTGGTTCACAAATTGAGGAGTTTCAACGCCACCATAAGTTGCCTTCGGTGATCCCAAAACAAGAGTTTGAGAACAATTTAAACATGTTAGGGTGTTTTATTACGTTTACAATGCTGCCAATTGATTTAATATATCATGATCGTCCTGTGGTTATGGGGTTCATGGGGGTGGCTAGTGGATGTGTCATGCTAAGCCAATACTGTCATGCATGGGTTCATATGACTAAGAGCAAGTTGCCACCAATAGTGGTGATATTGCAAGATGTTGGAGTATTGGTATCTAGATCGCAACATGCTGCCCACCATCGGCCACCATATAACAACAACTATTGTATCGTGAGCGGGGTTTGGAATAGGTTTATGGACAAGCTTAAAGTGTTTGAGGCTCTAGAAATGGTGGTGTTTTTGGTGCTTGGTGTGAGGCCGCGGTCATGGAATGAACCAAACTCCGTTTGGAAGGAAGATGCGACATCTACTACGAATTGACTTCCATGATTTTCCTGAAATCTATATCCATAACCACTCATTAAAGTTATATAGATGATTGCTTATGTCAAGCTAAGTTTATTATTGCATTTGCATATACACTTATATATAATAAAGGTTAATGGCTATGTAAACATTAACAGCCCGATGTTATATTACGATTTTCTTAGTTACAATGATCAATCTAAAAAGTATTAGCCTATTAGTCAATATATTTGATTGGCTTCCAATATTAGTTGATGATTTGTTAATCATGAGTTGTCATAATCATAACAACTCTGTTGGGTTTTATAATGTAATTAACCATATTAATTAACACGAGTACGCAGCGGAATAAAGATAATATGTAGAATACATTAATTAACTAGAATAGAAGAAATATACCTTTTAGCCCGAAACGATACACCGTTAAAGGTAACCGTAAACACCGTCCACCATCACAAGAACATATGCCCTAACAACATATATTAAATTGATGGGAGTGAGCTTCTCTTCTTTCGTATTATGTGTGTCGACTTATTTTCAGGTAGCTACACACTTTGCTTCTCCTCCTCTAATAGTACTCTCGCATCCTCTTTAGTAATCTCAACTACATATGTTATAAATTATTATCTGGAAAATATAAGGGCAACACACTACAAATTAAAGATCATGTTTCGGATTTACATTTGTAAACACACCAACATATACACACTAACACACGATACTTGTAAACACATAAGTACGTAATGCAAACTGATGCATTTTAATTAGATATCAGAATAGATGTTTTAGCAGATTGAAAAATACTTCAGTTTAATAGTCTGATCATGGAGAAATCGAAACGTCTCCTGATAAAGAAGACTTTGTTATTTTTCACTTACAAAATGCCAAAGCAAACAAGTTTAAAAACAATGAAATATGGTAAAATATGTACAACAGAAGAAATGAGTCGATCTTAATTACACATGAAACACACAAAATAATTGTTTGTACAAGTAGATCCGAGAACGTTTTGCTTCTGCATTACTAGAATTTAATCTGTTCTTTTTCTGCGCTCTTAATCTGTTTTCTGCGCTCTTTTTTCTCATTTGTTCTTTTTTATCTGCACATAAGATCAAACTAGTTATCTAATACAATCCTAAACTACGCTCACAGAACACTTGGCATAATCGTGAGTTAGTTATGTAACATTTTGATTACGCTAACATCTATGATGACGAATATACAGAACATCAACAATTTAACGAAGTACAACTAACCTGGTTGATGAGAATTCGGACAAAGACTCCAATAAAGTCAGTGAAAAGGATAAGTGCATGAGTGACATAATCAAAATCTCCAAGGTGAGCCCTTTCAATGATATCCTGGGTATCATAAATCATGTACCCGGCAAAAACTAGAAGTCCAAAGTACAACTGCAAAGTAATTATCAGTATACCATGGTTAGAATTTATGTATCCAAATAAGGAATGACAGGTATTAAATAGGAACAAAAGTTACTGAAATCTTGAAGCCCCAAGAACCTCCAAAGATTGATGAAGCGAACTGCACCCATATTAGGAGGGAAAGACCAGAGGAGAGAATGCCTCCCAGGTAGAGGTACTCTCTACGCCTTGCTATCATGGCTGCAACTGAGAAACAAGCAAACATGATGCAGGCCCAAGTATTGAAGAACGGGCTATTTTATTTCTGGAAGCCCGGGATCGTGTGAGGAAAGGCCCTTTATTAAAATAGGAGTACTAAAATGGGTGGTTAGCTAAATTGTCAAAATGGGTAATTTCTTAGTTCATGTTAGGCCGATCCACAAAAAAACTTTTCTATTCTTTTCTTATGAATTCTATGAAACTGAATGTGTTGGATATGATAAAAAAAATATTATTACGATAACAACTTCATTTCTTTGAACAAAGCTATCCGGTTGGTTTCGTGCATTCAAATACATCAGTGGACTTCCCGTTAATACATTTTTAGCTTAATTGTATCCATGTTAGAGATAAAACATGAGTTCCCAAGTTATGGTTCCAACTTATGAAAAGAGTTGGCTGGTTAGAAGCCATTGGGTTAAGTTTAATGGCCAATTTGACCAAAGGACCAATGGAAGCCCCTTGGAGAAGGGCAGCTACCATCAACAAAGAAGCTCGAATTTTCTAAACATAGCAACAAGAAAATAAAATAAAATTATAAGTAGCGATTGAGATAAAATCCAAGTTAAGGAGGCGAAGTTCATCAATTCGGTTTACTGTTTCATGGGGTGGCATGCCAAGTAATAAGCAAATGACTCCCAAGGTTGCGAGAGTAGTCAGCACACCACCGATATTCCAACATATGTGAAGATAAGCCCCGAGTGCTGATGAGGAAAGAGCGAAAAAACATAGTGCCAGATACACTGCATTAGAAAGTAAGACCGTACTATTTACATTCCTCATCAGTAGCAGTGCAAACTTGCAGATATCTTAGCAGCAAACTGAATACCCTTTTTAAGTGAGCCTGAACAAGCGGATGGATTTGATGAAGATTTTTGTAAGAATCATCATACAAATTGTTACTACGTCTATAAGCCTCGTAAGAATTCATCGCAGACCAACAGAATCTAATCGCTTATGTATTCTTTATCTGGTTAGTTGGATTGATAATTTTTGCAGGGAAATGTTACAATGAGTTGGTATTTATAGGCATTCCAAGTGTGGTTTTTTTAAGGATTTACAAACCATCATCATGTTTCATAACAAAAACGAAAAAGAAAAATTCAACTCAAGTTTTAAAAAATACTACTATGAGTTGGACAACAGAATGTTTGACGTTAAAGAGTTATTTCCAAGAAGATCCACAGTTCCATGGTTCCATATATGATACCCCTTTCGTGCAAAAAGAGCCAATAAATTCCTTGTTGAATAAAGAATACAAGTTGACATAGAAATTTTGATATTTTCTAAAGCTCAAGTTGAAATTTAATTATTTGTCCACTTTCCTAAAATAATTGAGTTAATATGGCAGACTAGGTTTTACATACAACCACATAAACACGGTATCATAGTAGAAAAAAAAAAAAAAATGGGGGGGGGGGGGGGGTGGGTTTTGTTTTGGAGAGGCATCTATAGATATATAGGGTTGTTTTTATGGGCTGGATTATTTGGGAGTTGCGATTAGGCATGATTTTTTCATGCGTTTTTTTACATACATAACCATTTTTGAAACCAAATATCTTGCGGAGACCATGTAATTCTGACTTTTTCAAAATAACCAAGTTGATCGCGCAACTTTTGTGATGATCAGCGTGATCAACACGTGTCAAGCCCACAACTAAAGTTGCATTTTATTAAAAAAATTAAAAAAAACAAAAAACGAAAATGCCACGTAGATTGATCACTCACATATAAGAGTGCTGGGAACGGTCGTGCCGTTCCCAAAAAGTGATGCCACGTCAGATTTTTTGCCAACGGCACCAGAAACAGAACGACACCACATTTGTTGAGGCATCCGTTGGCACCACATTTTCTGGTGCCATTGAGCAAAAAAAAATTATTATTATTTTTTCATTTACATAAATAAATAAATACCCTTATTGACTAAATTAAAAGAATAAAGATTCATAAAAAAACATTACTCCTAAAGTGGGTTAGACTAATAATTGCCATACCTTGTATAAATATAAGGCGGCTTTAAAAATAGAAAAAAAATAATAAAATAAAATTTTTTTGTTTACTCCTTTCTATCTTCCCTGTCTTCTTTTCCTCCGCTAGAAACATCAATAAACATCAAAAAACTCTCGCAAAAAACAAAATCACTCTCTAAACCAAAAACACACTCACACACACATAGACACCCACATAAACACAAAAAAAAAGAAAAAAAAGAGAGAACCGCGTGGGCTGTTACGAACGGTGCCAGACCGAACATCGCGAGCACCAGAGTCGTGCGTCATTCGTTCGGCTCGCGCCGTTCTTTGGCGCAACCCTTTCACGCTACCGTTTCCCAGCTCTAAGAGTGATAAAAACTTGGTGGGGGGGGGGCGGGCTGGGGGCATTGGCGATCTAGGATTTTGGAGAGGCACTATATATATATAGTTGTTTTTTATCGGGCTGGATTATTTGGGATTGCGATTTAGGCATGATTTTTTCGCATGCGTTTCTTTACATACATACCATTTTTGAAACCTCAAATATCTTGCAGAGACCTGTAATCTGACTTTTTTTAAACTAAACCATGTTGATCGAAAACTTTTGTGATGAATCGCTTGTGATCAACACGTGTAAGCGCCCACAAACTAAAGTTGCATTTTTTAAAAAAAAAAATTTAAGACAAAAAACGCGAAAATGCCATCGTAGATTGATCACTCACATATAAGAGTGCTCGGGATCGGTCGTGCCGTTCCAAAAAGTGATGCCAGTCTAGATTTCTTTGACAACTGGCACTGAAAACAAGAACGGCACCACATTTGTTGAGCATCCGTTCGGCACCACAGATTTTTGGTGCCAATTTGAGCAAAAAAAAAATCTATTATTATTTTTTCATTTACATAATAACTAAAAAATACCCATATTACATAAATATTAAATTCATAAAAAAAACATTTATCCTAGTGATAGGACTAATATTGCCAACATGTATAACTTATAGGTTTACAAATAAAAAAAATAATAATAAAATAAAAATTTTTTGTTACCCTTCCTTCTTCTCTGTCTTCTTCTTCCTGCCGCTAGAAACCATGAATAAACACAAAACTCAAACGACAAAATCATCTCTACACAAAAACACATACTACTATGAGTTGGACAAGAGAATGTTTGACGTTAAAGAGTTATTTCCAAGAAGATCCACACTTCCATGGTTCCATATATGATACCCCTTTCGTTTAAAAAGAGCCAATAAATTCCTTGTTGAATAAAGAATACAAGTTGACATAGAAATTTTGATATTTTCTAAAGCTCAAGTTGAAATTTAATTATTTGACCACTTTCCTAAAATAATTGAGTTAATATGGCAGACTAGGTTTTACATACAACCACATAAACACGGTATCATAGAGGCACTATATAGAGTTGTTTTTTATCGGGTTGGATTATTTGGGATTGCGATTTAGTTTTTTACTTACATAACCATTTTTGAAACCAAATATCTTGCGGAGACCATGTAATTCAGACTTTTCCAAAATAACCAAGTTGATTGTGCAACTTTTGTGATGATCAGCGTGATCAACACGTGTCAAGCCCACAACTAAAGTTGCATTTTATTAAAAAAAATTAAAAAAAACAAAAAACAAAAATGCCACGTAGATTGATCACTCACATATAAGAGTGATGGGAACGGTCGTGTCGTTCCCAAAAAGTGAAGTCACGTCAGATTTTTGCCAACGGCACCAGAAACAGAATTGCACCACATTTGCTAAGGCATCCGTTGGCACCACATTTTCTGGTGTCATTGAGCAAAAAAAAATTATTATTATTTTTTCATTTACATAAAATAAAAAATACCAATATTACTAAAATTAAATTCATAAAAAAACATTATCCTAAAGTGATAGACTAATAATGCCAACTTGTATAAATATAAAGTTTAAAATAAAAAAAATAATAATAAAATAAAAAAATTTTGTTACCCTTTCTTCTTTCCTGTCTTCTTCTTCTTGCTGCTAGAAACCATGAACAAACACAAAAACTCAAACACAAACTCACACTCAAACACAAAAACACACACTCACACACACATAAACACAAAAAAAGAGAACCGCGTGGGCTGTTACGAACGGCGCCAGACCGAACGCCGCGAGTACCAGAGTCGTGCGTCGTTCGTTCGGCTCGCGCCGTTTTTTGACGCAACCCTTTCACGCTACCGTTCCCCCAGCTCTAAGAGTGATAACCTTTTTTTTTATTTTATTGTTAGTGGGATTGGTATTTGAGACCGAATTATTTAAGGGGTATTGTGTATTTGGTTTTTATTTAAGGTTTAGAATTTTATTTAGGTTTTATGGTTTTTGTTTTTTAAAAGAAGAGTTTCAAAAGTGATATCGGGCAATGTTTGTAAACGTCTTATCATATGTAGATGTTGTATATAATTTTATCGTTTTGGTGTGATTTGTGTTCTCTTTGGTAATCGCTTCGCAATGAATTAAAAATGTGTGTGTGAGAGTATGGTGAAAATGTCATTTTTTAAAATGTTACTTTTTAAAAATGTTACTTTTTAAAAATGTTATTTTCTAAACATGTTATTTTTTTAAGGGTAAATGCTGTAGAATACCAACGTACTTACCAAAATTTGCCGAAATGAACAACTTACTTTTTTATTAACAATACCACCAACTTACATTCAAATTTTGTTTCATCATGAACAAAATGTTTGTACCGTTAGTTATTATGTGGCAACGTTAGTCCATTTAGCTAACGATCGCTTGCATCGTTAGTCCTTAAGTTCTTCATCGTTAGTCCCTGTGATTTTCATATATATATATATATATATATATATATATATATAAATTTCGAACATTTTTTTTTGAAATTTTTTTTTGAGTATGGAATGTGTATAA
>BQNB010043112.1:0-45009 GCA_026074375.1 Tanacetum coccineum | reverse complement strand
GATAAATATCTAGAAGGGAAATCTATGCAAAGACCACCCCTTTTTGAAAGTGATCATTTTATTTATTGGAAAAATAGATTTGAAACTTATGTGAAAGCAAAAGATTTAGATCTTTGGCATATCTATACTACTATATAAAGCATTTATAATGTGGGACCCATTAAAAATTAAGATAAGGAGGTGCAATCTTGACCATCCATCTCATTTTTGAGAATCACATCATAAAGTGACACGTGTCACCTTTTGATTAAAAAATCACATTTATTCTCAAATTGAAATATCTTTTTATCTATTTAATTTTATATTGATCCAATTTCACCATATTTTTTAAAATTTTATGCTCTTTAATTCAACATCCATTTTGATATATTTTTATAATTTTTTTTTACATTTTAATGGGTTTATTTTATGTTGATTTATATTTTTTTACATTTAATCTTAATTAAATATAACTTGATACGTTTATAACTATTTTACTTCGGACGAGAAGTGTTGTTCTTTTTTACATGCGTGAATGATGATGTTAATATAGTGTTGCGGAAAGTTACGGGAAACCCAACGAACACATGCATTTTGTGAAACGAAATTACTAAGCGGAAGAAATTACATAAAAAGTTGAGTTAGTAAATTTTTTATTGCCGCCGCTATGCGCGGGTAACCTAATCTAGTAAAATTTAATGAAGGATAATGATGTAATTACAAAATTAAGAAGGATATTGATGTAATATTGAACTTTTGTAAGGATATATATGTAAACACACCCTATGTTTGTGAAAATGCCCTTTAAAAAGTGAGTGTTGCTACATCCTACAAAAGATTCACAAAGAAGTTTAACAAAATGATTGTGGCATGCATTAATAGGGGTGATGATAATCAAAAAGGGAAAGAAGAAAGTGAAATAACTAAAAAGATTTTGATTGGTTGCATGTCTATTTTGTGAAAATTTTGTGATAGTTTTTTGTGTTGGATGTAGCAATTCATGCTTAAAAAGTATATAAGTTTCTTTCTTTTATGGTGATCCTCGTCGGACAAACACAACCCTAAAAGTAAATTGCAAGTTTAAAACATCAAAGGGATTAAAGTCGGTATATCATACTCATTTAAAGAGGTTTATTAATACGCTTCTTGGTGCTGTCTGAGGTTATCATTTGGATATCTTGCCTCTACAAACGACTTATACGTGAATACTGACAAGACTTCTGTACAATAGTATGTTACAATGATTTTTTTGACAATTATGAGTTTAAAAATGAGCCTTTCAATCTCAGGCTTATTCACAAACATATGTTTTTTTAAGATGAGTCATTAATAAAATAATACGAAAATACTCTTTTAAATCGTTTTTGTACCTCAAAATTTTATTTCACGTCATGAGTGATTGTTTAAGCATCCTAAGGAAAGGTATCATCTAAAGTTATAGTCAAAACATGTATTGGTCATGTTAAGTTTATTGTGAGTGGAAATAAATGAGTGGGCCTATATGATTTTTTATTAAAAGAAAAAAGTTTTATACAATTTAACTAATTTGTGATTGGTGACAATGATGTATCATGTTTGATAAACTTTAGAGGATTTTAATTCTATTCCATAAATATAAAAAAAACACATTTAATGAAATTTTATATTTTTTCCGTCTTACCTATTTGTATTGTCCACGTATTTATTTTGGGATTGTCTCCAATTTATTGTCACTTCTAAAAATAGTTAGGAAGGAAGTTTGATCAAGTTTTTATATTACCCTTGTTTGAAAAATATTATTACAAACGAAGACTTAAATTTTTACCTAAGGGTTAAAACGGTTTTTCTGTTCAAAAAGTAAGAAAGAGAAAACAGTAATAAATGCAACTTTCTTAAACTGTGTGTTTTTTGTCGGGGGACAATAATTTTGGACGGATGGAGTATTTCATAATTATACATTTTTAATAATTTTAAACATGGTATGGTATGTGATGTTAAATATGGTATGTTTGAAGATCATTTAATGCTAATTATTTAAAGGGCAAATGACACAAAAATGTATCTAACTTAAAAGTTATTTTCAATCAAAGTATTATACTTTTTTTCTTGCATAAAAAGACACCCAACTTATTTTTTTGGCTAATTTGGATATTTTCGTTAAATATTTAACGATCATCCGTTAAGTTTTTACATTTCAAGTCCACCGGCCGCTACTACCACCACCACTGATCATCGTCACCACCACCGAGCCTCCCCACCATCATCATTATCCAAGTACTGTACACTCCCACCTCCAAAGGTCATTATCAAATCGGTTTTATAACGACATTTTAGGCGTTCCAGAGTGAAGACAATAAGTAGTGATAAAGATGAGCTTATTGATTATCTACTTGTATGAAAAATATTGTTGACATCGTATCACCAATGTATTATGGTTATGCTTTTCTTTTACTTAAAGGAGCTATCTTAATTTCCTTTGGTGGAAAGTTTCGTCTCACAAAAAAAAAAAAATTCAATCAATTAGATGTCGACACCATATTTTTGCACAACCTACAATTAGGTTTATTAAGTGTCTAACTGTTAAAAAAACGTGTTAATGTTTTGATTTTAAAATCGAAATACCGACTTGGTGGTGGTGGTAGTGGTCGGCGGACTTGAAATGTAAAAACTTAACGGACCATCGTTAAATATTAAACAAAAGTACCCAAATTGATCAAAAAAATAAGTTGGACGCCTTTTTTTTTGCAAGAAAAAAAAAGTATAATGTCTTATTTGATAAAATGACTGTTTAAATTGAGTTACTTTTTGTACCCATTTGCTTTATTTTAAATAATGCTTAAAGGAATATCTCCGTTTTCTTTCAATAAAATAGACTACTTAATTAAAAAAAAAATCAAACAATATATGGAAATTAATCTTGGCCTTCATCATGACCAATAAAAAAATTATCCTAAAAAATAATTAAAATAAAAATCACAAAATTGATTAGTACTAGTAATATAAGCTCAAAATATTGAGGTTGAACATGAAGTTAGTTCATTATGTATTAAGTCTCGCGTCAATCATGTTAGTTAATCGTTTGTAATAGAAACTGTATCGGGAAGCGGACTCGATAGTTTAATCTAATATTGTATATGTTTAGGGTTAATCCCAAGCAAAAACCGAGCCCGGAGGTGGGTTCCTAGTCTAAATATCCCGAACGGCCACCTTAATGTGTAGGGTATATTAAGTAAATTTTCCACCTAGGAAGAGTTAGTGGATTTCATTTATAATATTTTTTTTCTCCTTTCTCTCTCAACTCTCTCCCTCTCTTTTGTTTCTCTCTTTAGAAATCTTCCCACCCTCTTTTCTTGATCTAGATTCGTGTAGTATATGAAGTGAAAGTGTTATCGGGATCCTACAATTAGTATCAGAGCAAAGGGTGGATTTGTGTTTGATTTGTGATTAAGCTCAAATTCGTGGCTTATTTTGGCTTAAAAAAGCCCACGGCTCAAAATTTATTTTTGGTTTCATTTTGTTGGTCAATCTTGTTAGTTTCTTGTTATTCATGTTAAACAAGATGTATTGTTGCCATAACAAGTGATTTACAAGCTCCTAGCTCGATTATAAAGCTTAAAAGATTCGAATTTATTTGGTGTTCTTTGTGGAGAGTTGCTTCGTTTTTGAAGATCCACAAAGAAATACATGTTATTGTATGTTTAATCTTCAAATACCTACTTAGGATTACAAGTATCTAGCTTATTTTCGTGGATAAAAAGCTTATTTGGCTCGATTATGCTTAATTCGTGCTAGTGTTCATCATGGAGGGTTGCTTAAAATATCATTTTCTAAGTGGAGGGTTGACATAAAGTAGGGACAAGATCCGGATTTTAAGGAAAAAGTCAACCGACGGTGTTGACCAAAGTCAAGGAGGGTGATTCAAACATGTTGAAATGGGTGGTTTGAAAACGGCGGTTTGATATTATAAGCAGTGGGTTGATATTATACGCGGCAGTTTTAAAATAGCGTTTTGAAAACGCCAATGTGAAAACGGCGTTTTGATTTTATTAGCCAGCGGTTTGATCTCAAACAGGCAGCGGTTTGAGTAAATTTTGTCGGCGGTTTGGTGTTTTTCTTGGTGGCGGTTTGCTACAATTTAGGCGGCGGTTTGCTACATTTTTGGTGGCGGTTTGGCACATTTTTGGTGGCGGTTTGGCACATTTTTGGTGGCGGTTTGGCACATTCTAAGTCGCGGTTTGACCACATTCTAAGTGGCGGTTTGCTATAAGTTTGGCAGCGGTTTGGCTCCTTCTTGGAGGCGGTTTGCTTATTATTTTAAGCAAAATTTCATCCTAGGCAAATTGGACTTTGGACTTAAATCGACACTTAATCAAACTAATCAAAACATCAAAACAAACCATAAACAAGGACTTAAAAGACATTATTCAAACAACAAACAAACCTTAAACAACAAACAATCAATCATTCACGGTTTTCTATTGATTTTGTAAAATCCCGTTAAATTTTTATCGGTTCTAATCATAGACTTGTAAAATCCCGTGAACGACTATTGTATTCAAAACCACAACATCAATCACATCACATCCACTTAAGATCCAATAAATCTTTTTCACTTCAACTCACGATAAAATGGAAAAGAAAGATACCTTATCTTCGTGTTCGGAATCAGAAGAACAACAAATGCAACTAATTCAAGACAAATCAA
The DNA here is from genome assembly GCA_026074375.1 of Tanacetum coccineum. Taxonomy (NCBI): domain Eukaryota; kingdom Viridiplantae; phylum Streptophyta; class Magnoliopsida; order Asterales; family Asteraceae; genus Tanacetum; species Tanacetum coccineum. Next base: position 40,346 of record BQNB010043112.1, on the reverse strand, counting down.
AAGAAAGTTGCATGGTATCTTTTCAACGACTTCATTCACACTCAAGCGTCGTCTTTCAAACACGACCTTAAAGGATTGTAGAACCCGAGAATGGATTCAGCGCGCGTTTTGCAACACTTTTGGTCAAGATTTTGCGCTTTTACAGTCGATGTCCTAAACATGGATCAACTTCAAAAGCAACTTGATAACAACGAATTTCAAGAGATTGGATCCATGGCTTCTTTTAAAGTTCTCGAGACACAGTTCAGATGTTCATCAAGTCACAGATTTATTTGAATGATGATGTATTGTAATGACACGCAACTACTTTCCACATTACATCAACTTTGATATTCCAGAAACGAAAAAAAAATAATTTTCCGTGATACACTGATTCCAAATAACATGAATTTTGTCAAAAAGCTTATTGATAAAAGAGCTCTGCATAAATGGAGTATGATAGCAGGGTGAATGAAAGAAAACCTAGACAACAGGAGGAAAGATTGATACGAGTTAATGCACGGATATGCATTGGTATGCTAATTCAGTTATCAATTAAAAAGCAATGGACAGAATCACAAAAGAGGATACAGAAACAGCTTCAGGAATGTTGGGGGGTGCGGGGGGACATCAGCCCATTTTTGATGAAGTAGCTACATTAACCATCTCGGAGGTACAATATGATTGCTGATGATATTGTAGTCTGCTACAGGACAACAACATTTCATTGTGGCAACCTGAATTCCTATAATGAAGAGAGGTTGACCAAGAATGCTGATCAATGTTATGACACACGTCCTTTGCCTGCTAAATTAACTGATAACAGGACAACTGAACTCTCAAATCAATTACTCGAGTCTGAAAATGTTTGTCTCAAAAAGACTGTTGCTAGTGTCAAAAAAAGATTTTGCAAAATCGATAGCACATTGTATTAATCTTGAAACTACAAATGGAAAACATTGTTTTTAAAATCAGGGCAACGGTCAATTTTTAAAAGAGAAAAGTAATGAAGCCAAAGTTAAAAATGACATCGATGTAACTGAAACAATAAACATCGAATTGGAACATAGTGTGGCTAAATTACTTGCAGAGAATGAGCAGTTACATAAGGAAAAAGAGCACTTGAAACAGACTTACAAAGATCTTTTTGATTCTATCAAAAGGACACGAGTTCAGACCAAAGACCAGAATGACTCTTTAATGGCACAACTGAACAAAAAGTCTAATGAAAATGCTGATGTACTAGCTCAGATTCAGAAAAAGGGGTTTGCAATTGCAGCATTAAAAAATGAGTTAAGGAAACTAACAGGAAATAGTGTGAATACTAAGTTTGCAAAACCATCAATCTTGGGGAAACCAGTTTTACAACCACATAGAAACCAGTTCGTTGTTAGACAACCGACTGCGTTTAAATCTGAACGTCCCAAAATTTCAAAAGAACGGTTTGCCTCCCAAGTTGATGTGAGTAACGATTTGTCAAAACCAGTCACTACACATTATCTGCCTAAGAGAAGAGAATCTGCCCCTGCAAAACCTCATTACATGATTGCAACTAGCTCATCTAGGTATAGCTCAAACGACATTGTTCATAATCACTACCTAGAGGAGGCTAAGAAAAAGGCACAAGAACACTCTAGGAACTCTAGAAATTTTTCTGACTCCAAACATTTTGTTTGCTCGACATGTCAGAAATGTGTCTTTAATGCCAATCACGATTCTTGTGTAATAAAATTCCTGAAAAAAGTCAACTCACGTGCTAAGGTTCCATCCAATAAGACAACAACAAGAAACAAACCCGTAGAGCAAACAAGGTTTGCAAAGAAACCAGAAAGACAGATCAATAAGGAATGGGTATTCCAATCAAAAAGACTACCACTGTGCATGAGAAAACAACAAGTTTAGATCTTGTCTTAGGTGGCAACCAACGGGTAGAATTCTCAAGACTGTTTGTCTTAGATGGGTTCCAACAGGAAAGACATTCGCCTCTAGCACAACAAAGGTTGAAAGTGAACCCCCAAATGGTTCAAATGCAGATATCCCTAACCAATGTGAAAGCGAACAAGCTCTTAATGTCAGTGCAGGTACTCTCTTAAGTACATGTACATCGTTCTATCCTACAGAGGAAGGACTCAGAGTTTGGTTGCGGAAAAGACAGATATCTCAAAAAACAAGGCTTCAAGGAATTTTGATCTGATGATCCACTAAATGACGTTTGGAACAGCAAGTTCAAGCCTCGGTCGTCAATGTCAATGGTGTCTGCTAAAAATAACACTTCAGGCCCTGTTCCTCAATGTTCAAAAGGACGTTTGATTGCAGCGATCAAAGCCTTGGTTTCATGAGTAATGATGTCTGATCAACGAGTTCAACATCGCATACAACGACAAGGATGTCTGTTGAAAATGTCTCTTCAGGCCTCGTTCCTCAAGGACAAAAAGGCGTCAGATTATGACACTTAACCTGTGCCCCAAGACCAAAATGTGTGCTTTAGCAGAAAAGACTGTTTTCGTCACAACACAGGTTTGAAATTCTCTTAAGTCATTTCTTGAAGATTATTACAATCCATCACCGGTCTTGCTGAGGAAAACTGCAATGATCAAGCACCGAATGCATCATTTAAGAAGTTTGAAATTTTCATATACTTTTTGTACACGGGTATAAGATATTGGGTGAGTCTTCCTCACGCGACATGATAATACGATGTGCATTCATTTCAACACAAAGTCATGATTACGAATGGACAGAGATCATTCGATCGTAATTCCTTTATGAAACACTGATATACTGTCAACTATGCGGAATCTAGTTGGCAGTACTTAAGAAGAACACACAATATTTTCTCAAACGATTTCTATTATCAACCTTTTGAATCTGCCTAAATTGCAGATCCCTAATACAATAATTCTTAACTCGTGTTTTTCTATCTGTTGTACTATTTCTAATACCTTCCTAGAGATCCTTTTATAACCATAAGGATAACTCTAGTAGATGTACAGTCCTTGTATATCATAAACTCTAATCAATACTAATCACTAAATTAACTGTTACAAGATAATTACTAACATAACTGTTTAAATGATAATCCTTTAAGATTCCTTTATCCACGGCATGGCAGTACGTTGACTTTTCCTTACTAAGTAGGCAGTACTTCGATCTTCAACTTAGCAGTACTTTGACCTTTTGCTTAGCAGTACTTTGACCTTTTGACTTGCATTTCCCAACAATCCTCCCCTAACTTGAAGGTACGTATGATCCAGATCATCCAAAAAAGTCTACCTACTAAGGAAAGCATTGTATGGATTAAAGCAAGCTCCAAGAAGCCAGGTATGATGAAACTTTCCCACTCCTGATGTCCAAAGGCTTTACTAAAAGTACAATTGACACAACCTTTATTCAAGATAAAATACGGGGAGGAATAATCTACTTAGTGCAAATTTATGTTGATGACATCAATTTTTTTTTGGTCTACAAAACCTAAATATTCAAAAAGATTTAAAGTTTAATGCACATAGATTTGAAATATCCCTTGAATGGGGAGATGAAGTATCTATTAGGACTACATTTCCACAGTCCCCAAAAGGTATTTTTATCAATCAGGCCAAGTACGCTTTAGAAATTCTGAAAAAGCATAATATGACCATGTCACTCCATATGGAAAGCACCATATGCTACTAAACCCCAACTAGATGTAGTATTTGAGTGGAGAACCCGAGACCAATCTGATTACGTAGTAAAGAACCGGTCCCACTCAAGTCCTTGACATCTAGTAGACAGACTTAGTGCAAGCAGTATGCTATTGTGCACGTTATCAAGCACGACCAACACAAAAGCACCTCAAGGAGGTTAAAAGAATCTTTAAATACCTAAAGGGTACCATTAACATGGGACTCTGGTATCCAAAGGATTCTGGCTTTGAACTAACAGCATTTTCAGACGCTGATCATGCCGGATGCCTTGATACTCGGAAAAGCACTTCTGGAGGGATACAGTTCCTTGGTGATAAGCTAGTAAGTTGGATGTCAAAGAAACAAAACTGCACTGCAATGTCTTCAGCAGAGGCAGAGTACGTGGCGTTATCTGCAAGTTGTGCTCAAGTAATGTGGATGAGGACACAACTTCAAGATTATGGCTTCAACTACAACAAAATACCGTTGTATTGCGACTCTCAGTCAGCCATAGCAATATCATGCAACCCCGTACAACATTCGCGAACAAAGCACATCCATACTCGGTATCATTTCATAAAGGAACAGGTTGAAAATGGTATAATTGAATTATATTTTGTCAGAACTGAATACCAATTAGCTGACATGTTTACGAAAGCCCTTCCTGAGGATCGGTTTAAGTATCTTGTCAGAAGGATTGGTATGAGATGTTTGACTCCAGCTGATCTGGAGGTTCTGACAAATGAGACTGCTTGATATCATCATCAAACATCACCATGTACATATTTTTGAGAAAAGCAAAATACAAAAATATAAAACTTCAAAAAGAAAATACAAAATCAGAAAAACAGAAAATTTCCAAAAAGATTCTTCTCGACATGTCTCTTGGAATCGATAACATTTACGTGCTTAGAAATGTCGATTAACATTGACACGGGTGTGTAAATGAAGTTCGAGCGAGAGTTGCAAATAGTTTCAAATCATGTCATTTCTAATTTTCTAGATGGCTTATGTGCAAATATCAGTACATAACCCGGACTTCAAATAAAGGAAGGTTTATAACTTATCCTCACAACGTGAAAATTAACGTTTCTCGGTCTTGAGCTGTTCTTACAAGACATTCAATGTTTTTTAGCTCAAGAAAAAGGATAGTGTACGTATCAGTGTGCTTACCCTTAGCGTTAAAAGAGAAGTCCTATAACATTTGGTTTTTCAAAAAGTTGAACACGATTTTCTTTCAAGAATTTCTCGATGACAATTCATAATCTTTCAAAATTGTGTGTTCAACACTCTAACCCTCACAATGTTTTCAAACGACAACAATTTTTCAATTGGTCCTATTTTTGAGGGGGAGTTTTTTCGAAAAACAAAGTTTTAATATTCTTGGATACATCAACAACGACAATTCTTATGTATTCAAAACATTATCAAAATGTTCCAAACCATTCATGCTGATAATATTTTTCTCCCACAGAATTTTCAAGACATATTTTAATCACAAGGTATTTCAAAAACTAAGTGTTTATTATTTAAAATAAGGGGAGAAAATGTAATTAAAATATGATCTAATCGACTCAATGTGCTGAACAGTAAGAAAAGGTTTTATGGTTTGATCTTACACCCAACAACATCTTAATTTCGCGACGATTATGAGGTCATAAGGTGGTTAGGTTAGGAATCAATCCTATGATCCAACCAGAACCGGAGGATCTACCCAAGGATAATCCAAAGTTAGAAATAGCAGTCCTTAGGTATGATTGGAGATGAATGTATATGGGAATAATGCCGACTAAGATTGAGCTAACTCTGGAACAATCACAACAAGGTGTTAGTAATGACGTCTTGGTAAGCATTGAAGGCGTTGAAGAATGAAAAAGAAATGTATGGATAAAGGGTCTAAAGAAAGAAGCCCTCCACACAACTTAAGGCAGAAACCGGGTCAATACATATGCTGTCAGAATCACAAGTTGATTGCTGACATTGAAAACGACATCATGGACCTAGTGATGCAATGCATAACCCTTCCCAGCCATTCGGGTTTCTCTCAACAGAAACTTGTCTCATTTGTCACGGAGATACACACGTTATCTATTGACATCTCATTCCGAGATCGTTGATATTGAATAGGTGGCAATCTGCTCCAGCCTCCGAGTACTAAAACCAAAATGCACTAATCGAGTCTAGAGCCAAGAGATCAATCTAAATCTCGTCAGGACACATTCCATTACAAACACTTGTTGAACATCATCAAGTTCACAAGCTGTTAACAAGAGTCCTACGCAATATCCTTGTGATATTTGCCAGAACATCAGAGTGATACTTTTAGTATTCACAATGAAGATGGAAATCCTGCTTGAGTCAACCTCAAACAAGCTCTTGGTAGGTGACTTGCGAGATTCTATATGAATCAAACTTGTGACAACTGGATATCGATTTGGTCCAGTAAATGAATTGACGGTTGATGAATTTTGATAAAAGCTTAAAACTCCCGATGTGTTACAAAAACGCTTTTACAAGTAATACGTCGATTGATTTTCAAATCAATTTTCTCGATTATCACTAACGTAAACCTGCAGGTTAAAACCGTGGTGACAGTATTCCAAACAACCAAAGTCGATTCATTACCACATGTTCATGCTCATTCTACAAAGACAAACTATCAAGAAAGCTCAAGATTTAAAGACAAATACTTCCGCTAACTCTGATTTGAAGCTTTCAAGATGAGGCATAGTATGAGAATGTTGGTCAAAGACACAAGATCGTAAGATGGCAAAGATGACAAAACAAGCAAGGAATAAGATTTAAAGATCTCGAACTAAAAGACAAAGTCGAAAGATAATGACAAAGGCTCAATGTCAAGATTGCAAAGCATGAAGGAACAAGCATAAAACGAAGACAAAAAGAAAGACCAAGAACACATGAGCTTAACGACAAAAGCAATCTCATTGATCTTATGAAGGAGTGTCATAAATGAACTCACTTCGGGGGAGATTGTTAGCCTCAAAATATTGAGTCGAACATGAAGTTCGTTCATTATGTATTTAAGTCTCGGTCAATCAATTAGTTAACGTTGTAATAGGAAAGTAACAGAAATCGGGCTCGATAGTTAATCTAATATTGTATATGTTTCGGGTTTAATCCCAAGCAGAACCCGAGCCCGGGTCCTAGTCAAATATCTCGAACGTCACTTAATGTGTCGGGGTATAAAAGTAACTTTTCCACCTAGGAAAAGTTAGTGGATTTCATTTATAATATTTCATTTTTCTCTTTTCTCTCTAACCTTTCTCTTGTTTCTCTCTCTAGAAATCTTCCCACTCTCTCTTTTCTTGATCTAGATTCGTGTGGTATATGAAGTGAAAGTGTTATCGGGATCCTACAGAAAACAATGGCGCAACTTTCGTGTTTTAAATCATCCGTTATTTAGCTTAAACGAGTCTCGAACCATTATTTAACGAAAGTTACGTTTTTAGTCCCTATAGTAATATTTACACCATTTCCCCCTCATCTATTATACACTTTGCACATTGTTTTTCTAAGTTCTAGTGTATATACAATGCAACTAAGGTTTCTTTCATATAACCCTAGCCACACTTCTCACACTCTCCAAAATTTCCGGCCAATCTCCTGCGCCGCCTCCCACCTCCGGCCAGCCGCCGCCGTCGAACGTCATCACCAACCGACACCTCCACTTTCATCTCCATCCCCACGAAACCACCTCCACCACACCACCTTCTTCATATCTCCTCTTCATCACCTCGTAACCACCACCACTTCGTCACCATCTTCCCACCACCTCAGCCGCTGCCCTACCACTGCAGCCACCACCCACAAGGGTGCGTGTGGTTTTGCTTAGCCGCACCCAAAGGGTACGTCTGGTCTTTCTCAGCCCACAAGGGTGCGTTGGGTTTACCAGCCACCATTAGGGTGCGTTTGGTTTTGTAAAAGCACTCCAAGGGTGCATTGAGTTTGACCCAGACCCACCAAGGGTGCGTTGGGTTTGACAACAAGCACTAAGGGTGCGTATGGTTTTCTCAGCCACAGCAAAAGGGTGCGTTTGGTTTTGATAAAAATCACTAGGGTGGGTTTGGTTATCAAAACAACACCAAAGGGGTACGTAAGGATTTAATAAGCTAGAAAGAATTTAATTATTTTCTTTAGCTTATTAAATCGGATGGTTATCGTTTATTTGTGGCTCTTCAATTCGGTTCCATTTTCTATCCTATTTCAATTCATTAGTGTAAAATTATTAGAATAAAATGTTTAGTTTTGCTTATTTGATCGTTATGCCTAGTGAGTAGTTTTAATAGTGCTTGTTAAGTGATATTGTGAATTTGGAATTAAGCGTGGATTTGAAAAAATGTTTAGTTGATTAATAATTTTTCGGATTATTTAGATTTGTCATTTGGTTGTTTGAAGGGCAAAATCCGGAAAATAATCAAACGAAACATCTAGTAATTAGTATCTTTTTAAGAGATTTTTGTCAAAATAAAAAAACCGTTGTGAGATAATTATATTTTCTAAGGGAATTAATTCGTTAATAAACCTTAATTCACACTTAAGGAACTTTTCACGTCACTTAGCAAGCATATTCGTCTTATAAATCTTTTTAGATCATTTTAGCATAATTCTCGTAGTTTAATTGATTAGTATAATTCTAGTATTAATATTAGTATAATTTTTAGTTTTAAAATTAGTTTTCTAAAAAAAGTAGTTTAAATTCTAAAACCAAAAATCTAAAAGATAATCAAGCATTTTACTTCAAAAACATAAACGTGGTTTTCAATTCAAATCTCAACGTGGATTACGACTCCGGAAGATTGATCATTGTTTGTCCTCAAGCAATTTTCACATCTAACGGGAATTACTATATTATATTACTCGACTAGTCTTTCGGGACGTAGTTATTAGTAAGTAAGAAAGTGTTTAGAAATGTGTGAGGTGGTATTATTTTAGAGTGTGAAACAATAATAATGATTAAGGGAATGTGTTTAGAATGTGGAGGACAATGATAATGTGTATGGAATGTGGGAGACAAGATTTGTATAAAGTAGGGGTGTCTAAAAGGTCGTGTTGGGAAGTAAACAATTACAAGCGATAAATCAACTTTTAAATACCCAAACTCAAATAATCAAATATCATAATCCTTGATTAATCCACAATAATTATATTCACTAATCACCTTAATGCAAGTAAGATAAGCGTCTTGCATCATAAGTAAAGCATTAACCCATAAAGGGAAAGATGCATGTACGCAAAGTGACGTTGGCTTAATTGACCGATAAGGGAGTAAACCCGTCACGTGATTAGCGGATACGTAAGCAAGGTTTGTGGTCATATGAATACTTTCATTTGATGGTATATTGAAAGTATGAATCTCATAGATGTGAGAAAAGTATTTTGGCCTTGGCTAGAGGCATTTAGAAAAGATTTTAAGTTGGCATTTTGTAGAACGGGAGGACTTGTTCTGGTCATCTCTCTAAGTCCAAACCTTGTTTCGATTTTACATAATATCTCATATATCATGTACGAACATGTAATGAAATATCCACTTTGGTCGGGTAAGAGGAAAGCCGACTTTGAAAAACTGAAATGCTCCCTAACAGAAGCTGGCGCGCTGGCTTGGTACGCCATGTCTATTGTTGATTTATTCTCAGGTTGTAGATCTTCTTTTTCTATTTCCGTAGCCTTTTGAATCAACTAAATCGGAGTTCGAACGTATGAGTTATGACCAAAATACTAAAAAGACTTCTAAGGTCATCACATAAACTTAATTTCTTCTTTAACTTTGTTTCCTTACTTGATTTTCTTCTAATGCACATATAGGGTGTGCCCCCCTCTTTTAAGCTTTCGATAATGATTTTAAGTGTCTCATAATATATATTTATATTAAAATAAAAAGGAGATCGTAGTCATCAGTTGCCTCAACACACTTGTTGAATGACAATAAACGATACTCTCTAGCCAACTTAAGTTTGCGAGTGAACTTATGGGATATCTCTAATAAAATTAGGGACCTATTGTAAGTTTAAGAGAGTAAATGCACTATAATAAATACGCATAAATAATAGAAAAATGCTACATCCACATACATTTTACAAAAATACTTTCACAAAATGACTTGTAACCAATAGAAACCATCTTAATCAATTCTCTCTCTTCATTTTATAATTCACATCTTCCTATTAATGTATAACACATCATTTTGCGAAAAAGTCTTTTGTAATATTTAGTGGGTGTAGCATACCTCTAAATAATAACATAGTTATTAGTATTTGCTCTTCGGCCAACATTTTCCATTATAGTGAGTGTGAGGATGTCTTCTTAGTGGAGTGGTTGGACGTGTCGACCATCCTGTGAAAAAGTACACCTTCTATTTAATGTTCCTATTCTTGGAAACAAACAAAGCATGCTTTATTGAACAGTTCTGTCAATTGTTCACGTACTTTTCACCAACTCATACTTGTATTGACTTTTGTGCAAAAAACACTTTATCTCGCTCTTTTGCTTTCTTGAAAAGTCTCGCCTAAACACTTAAGAGATTTCGAGCTATACTCTGTTAGAGAACCAAAGATCAGATTGGGTTCATCAGGGTATTGTCAACCCTTGATGAACCTTTATCCTTCAACGTGTTCTATCTACATACTAGCTGACATATGTATCAGCTAGCGAGTATGTCTCAAAGTAATCTTCGATTTCCTTGATAATCTCTTAGACTTGAACTTTGTTGAGGTTGCTCGTTGAATATTTTTCAGCGAGTCTTCTTGAGTTTCTCTATGGTTTATTATTAGAGAGTCTTCTTGAGTTAGTCTATTTTGTATTTAAATATAGACATAGACCATTGAGCATGAATTAGACCAACACCTACACTCATATCTATACTAATACTCTTCATCTTTTATTCAGTGTTAGTATTCTCATCTAACTTGAGCAACAAAAACCATACCCAATCTCGCATGAACGAGGTATGAGAGAGTTGGAATGTAGACAGTCACACCCCTATCTGAGGGTAAAAAGATTGCTTCTAGAAAGACCTCTGACAAGTGTGAGTGCAACAAAAAGACTACATGAGTTGAGACATAAAAGAAAGCATATAACAAAAAACATACAAACATAAAGACAAAGAACCATACAAGCAGGCATAGACAAAGACGCATATCGATAAAGGAACAAGGGAGCATGTTAGCATAAAAGCACTACAGTCACATAAAGAACATAAATCAAAGAGGCATATATAATAAAATTAGAGGTGGCAATTTTAGACCCATTTGTTAAAGTTGGGTCTAGTTGGTTAAATATTTTTAAAGGATGGGTCTCTTTTAAATTTATAGATGGGTCTAGATGGGTCTAGCATTTTTCCTTAATATTATAGATGGGTCTAGATGGGTCTCTCTTAAATTTATAGATGAGTTTAGATGGGTCAAGCATTTTTCTCTTAATATTATATATGGGTCTAGTTGGGTAAATATTTTTAAATGATGGGTCTAGTTAAGTCTCCTTAATATTTATAGATGGGTCTTGTTGGGTATAACATTTTTCATCCGTTTTTGACGTTTTTATATGTTTTCGACCGATTTTGGCCATTTTCGACCGATTTCGTCCGTTTTTGATCGATTTCGAATTATTGCGACCGTTTTTGACCGATTTCGTCCGTTATCGTCCGTTTTTGATCGATTTTGACCGTTTTCAACCTTTTCGACCGATTTCGACTGGTTTTGATCGTTTTAGACTGATTTTGACCGTTTTTGATCGATTTCGACTGTTTACCACCGATTTCGTCCGTTTTCGACCGATTTCAACTGTTTTTGACCGATTTCATTCGTTGTCGACCGATTTCAACCGTTTTTGGCCGATTTTGATTGATTGCGACCGATTTTGAATGATTGCGACCTTTTTCGATCGTTTTAGTCCATTTTCAACCGATTTCAACCGATTTCATCCGTTTTCGTCCGTTTTCGACCGATTTTGATCGTTTTCTTCCGATTTCGATCGTTTTTGATCAATTTTGTTCCGTTTTTGATTGATTTCGACGGATTTTGACCGAATTCGACCAATTTTGCACGTTCTTGAATGTTTTTGAATGGTTTAAATCGGTTGAAAATGGTAAAAATGGACGAAAACGGGCGAAATCGATCAAGATCAGTCGAGGTCGGTCAAAATCGGTCAAAAACAGTTGAAATCGGTTAAAATCGATAGAAATCGACCAAAATCGGCAAAAATAGGCAAAAATCAGTCGAAAACGGTCAAAAACGGTCAAAAACGGTTGAAATCGGTCTCAAACGGTCAAAAACGGATGATAACGATCGAAATCGGTCGAAATCGTTCGACTACGGTCGAAATCGATCGAAAACGGACGATGACGGTCGAAATCGGTCAAAAATAGTCAAAAACGGTTGAAATCGGTCAAAATCGTCAAAAACGGTCGAAAAGGGATGAAATCGATCGAAAATGGTCGAAAACGAACGATAATGGTCGAAAACGGACGATAACGGTCGAAAACAGTCGAAAACGAACGAAATCAGTCGAAATCGTTCGAAATCGATCGAAAACGGTTGAAATCGGTCAAAAACGGACGATAATGGTTGAAATTGGTCAAAAACGATCAAAACGGTTGAAATCGTTCGATAACAGCCGAAATCAGTCGAAAACGAGCCATAACGGTCAAAAACGGTTAAAATGGCCGAAAACGGTCGAAATCGGTGGAAATCGGTCGAAAACGGGCGAAATCGGTCGAAGTCGGTCAAAAACGGTCGAAAACGGCCAAAATCGGTCGAAAACGTATAAAAACATGAAAAACGGATGAAAAATGCTATACCCAACAAGACACATCTATTAATATTAAGGGAGACCCAACTAGACTCATCCCTTAAAAATATTTATCCATCTAGACCCATCCTCCTAAAAGACCCATCTAGACCAAAACCCATCTAGAACCAATCCCATCTAAGACCCATCACCCAACCCAACCATTTTGCCACCTCTAAATAAAATAGGGCAGGACAAGCAAATAAAAGCATACCAACCAAAGCGCATACGAGAGTAAAAAACAAGCATCTCATCCAACTTGAGTGTCAGAGTGTAATACGGGGTCTCATATTCATTCTAACATTTTCTCTTCTATCTTTGATTGATAAACATGCTCACTCATTTAAGCTTCAAGACTCGTTATTCAAACATGTGAATACGTATCATCATGACTCGTTATTCGGACTTGTGAATCTATGTATCACAGGAGATTCAACCACGTAATCAATCCCTCAAACTGTCACTCAGGATGTCAGGATTGCAAGCAACCTACACTAAGCGAGCTAGAAGCTAAAGTGACTCTTTTTTGGCATGTTTTTCTTTGTTTTCACCTCGACTTTGTTTGGTCTTCTTCTTTCCTTCGGCCCACATTTCCAAGCTAGCCTTTTAGCTAATGGTAATAGTTTCAAAGATAGACGTAAAGGAAAGAAAGTGAGTTAAGGAGTGACTATCGGGGATAGGCACAACTAAACTGACTCAAATGCATATCCTCCTCAGATAAAGATGTCTCCGACGCAACTCGCGCGGCAATCAAAACCCTTCTCTTTTTATATTTTTATTTTTTGGCGGGTTCGGTCAGGAGGGACAAAAGAGGGATGTTTTTTATCAGTCAAAAGCAGCAGATACTGCTGCAGAGCGGACCAATATTCCGTACCGTCCTCGACTCTCTCTCTATAAGAAAAAGATGCGGGAAACGCAAAGAGCTAAGCCACTAATGCCATGGTGAAGGTTATACCAAAAGAACCAATGTTCACAAGAAAATTGACATAGAAACGATAATACACACATAAGGAAATTTTCACGCTATTCTAATGATGACTTGACAGATGACTAGAAAAAGTTTGGTGGACTGGTGGGCTAATCTTTTGATTGGGTTTTAACTTTGTGTTGGGCTTGGTAAGATTGTAAAGCCGCAACAATCGTAATTAGGGGTGTTGATCGGTTTGGTTATCGGGTTATTCGGTTAAATTTTTTTTGTCAACCCGAAAACCGAATCGAACCGAACCGAACTAAAATTCAACCACTATTAAAAAAATAAAATAATAATTACATAGATTTTTAGTAAACAAAAAATTATCATTAACATAAAAAATATTTTTTTTATATTAAGATAACTAAAATGGTATTTATATATAAATATATATATATATATATATATATATATATATATATATATATATATATATATATATATATATATATATATATATATATGAATTCGGTTTTCGGTTCGGAGTGCCAAACCCATATCCAACCCGAGAACCGAATTAGTAGTTCGGTTCGGTTCGGTTTTGGAGAATTCGGTTCGGTTATTAGTTTGGTTCGATTATTTTCGGTTCGGTTTTGGTTTTCGGCCTTGTTCGGGTGTTTTCTGATCTCGTATTGTATTAACTGTAACTAAGTTTATAAGTTAGGAGATCAGTAATTTTATTCTACCTAAAGAAACGGCTCAAACACCCTCAAATTAACCGATTTGGACTCCATGGTAAATTGATGCATGAACACGATTGTAAATATATAATATGCATTGATCTATACGTTGTTTTTTCTGTTTGTATTCTATATTGATTCTTTACACAAAATTAACATTTAAATGGTAAGAAAAGAACAATTTTATCATTCCTTGTTTTTCTCCTGACTTTTTATGTTTAGTTTTGTAGCTCATGGGATGGAGGTTGTGACTACCCTTGAACACATAAAAAGTGTGATGCCAGGCCGGAAAGGCATGGGAACGCGAGGTTGTTTGATAGCTGAGTCCAAAGTGCGTATGGGGTAAGAAAGTACATGTGAGTAAGATGAGGAGTATAATATTGAGAACCTTGTGAAAAAGAGGGTCGGGGACAAGGATTTGTCGAGTAGGGTGAGGGAGAGGAAGGATATTTTTGTAGAACAAGTTACCCGGACCAAAGGGTGGTTGAAACCTGGATATATATAAATATACATCTATGTTATAATCGGATTGATAAAATAATAATAATATTGAGGTATATTGGATATACTAGTGATAATAGATGATGATGATTATATTAATTACGTGCAAAAATAAATATAATAGGTAATTCTGATTATAATGATAAAACTCTTACTTAATTTATGCTATTATATATGGATAATAAAAATATCTTATGATATCATGATATAGTATGAATATATCTAGTATATATGATATCTATGATAATTTATATGATTATGATGGGGATATAATGGATTATATAAATCGAAAAATTATTGGATAATTGGCGGAGATATACCTAATGGGATAGTATACTAATAATTATATTATAATTATATGATATAATAATAAGTAATTTATAATAAATATATGATAGATTGATGACTCATTGGAATATTTATGATATGAATAATGATTTGCATATATATATTATATATATATATATGACATTTTTTATATATTTAACTGTATTATGATAATACATATGATAGTGAAAAGTATAATCGGAACTATAAAATAATATTTAACTATATATATATATATTCAAAGATATGTGCATAATATAATCAGTATAGTAAATATATAAATCACAATTAATTATTCATATGATTAATGATAAATGTTATATATGATGTATATAATGTAAATTGATATGTGGCACAATTGTAACTAATTAATATGTATATATGATATTATAATAATATACATGGATCAGAATGATAATAAATAATGATATATACTGGAATTTTATATATTCTAATCTAATTATTGGATATATTTAATGATAACTATCTAAATTTTATCAAATTATATATAAATCTGATATATTACTAATGATATGTATAATGATAATAATAACTTCTCATACAATGATATCTCTACTCTATTACTATATATATATATGGAACATATAATATGATAATAAGATATCATCAAATGCTTACTATGACTTGATGGATAAATATACAATACTGATATTAATAATGTATATCTTAAAAATGACTACACATTTGCTGTAATAATATGTATGATTATGATGATATTATGAAATATCGATGTAATGACAGGCATTAATAAACTGCTATATATAATGATATACCTACTGGAGCATATAATACTATATATGGATATTATCCTCAATGATATGATAATTGGATCCTATATATATGGAAATAACAATGGCTATCTACTAATCTATCTAACACTAAGATCTGACTAACCTAAATATAACAAAAACTACATATAATGGACTCATATCATCTCTTGCACACCTATAACTGGATTAGGGCAATTACATCATAGGAAAATATATAACTATAAATATATGCCTTGGGGAGCTGGGCAAAATGATATAATCATATATGATAATTTATGATATTATATGAAAATATTATTGATATAACATATATATGAATATTATAATAATGATATTATGATATAGTATATTATATTGACTATGATATAATCTTATGGATAAAATGTATATAAATGATATTTGGATTTTATAATTATAACCATATGAAAATGCTATTTTAATAAAATGATTTATAGTCTGATATTCTATATAATGGCCATGAAATTATATGATAGATATACTATATAAGTATATTGATATATATATAACAACTAGTATGGGAATTCTAACATATATGATAAATGACAAATGATATGGAATAATTGAAATGGATGGTATATTATCATGGTATGATATATATATAAGGATATCTATATGATGGATAATGATATGATTCGGAGGATATATATTATAATATTTAATATAGTATATGATATAATTATATCATATAATATCTGAAAAAATATGATTAATATATGAAAATAATTATAAATTGATAATGATGATATGATTAAATTGGATAGTATATTATTAATTATGGATTATATAATAATTTTATACGGTTTAATGGTATAATCATTATTATAGTATAATGATAATTAATATTAATCTTTAAAATGATATATTGGGATGGTGTGGTATAAATAATATATATGATATATATATATAACAATGATAATATATATGATAATTATAAAATGGGATGAATATATATGATCTTATGATGTGGAAATGAATATATATATGATGATAATATAAATACGTATATAATTATATTATGATTAATCCACAGTTATATATATATATGATATAATACAATGATGATATATATAATATATATATGATAATTAATAATTATATAACTAATGAATATGACTAATTATATATATATAATATATATATATAAATGAGTTGATATTATATGTATGATAATGGATGGTTATTATATATCGATAATTATATATATACAATGAAATATATTTAGAATAAATATATATTTGATCTAATGATATGAGTGATATCTTGATTATAATAAATATTATAATGATAAATGAATATGTGTAATATAATGATGGATGATAATATATCTATATACTAGATAACTCATACTTGTGAAATGAATATATGAATATATAATATCTAATGGGACAGTTCTAATTATATATATGAAATAAATATTTACTAAATTTATGATAAATATCTATATAATATAAATGATATTATGATACATTAATATATATAATTGATATTAAACATATAATCCAATGACCTATGATATCCCCACCCCAGAATTCATATGATGATTGATGAATATATCATCCGAATGATAATATATGGCCCCTGTTCGCCCAATGATCACATCCCTCCTCAACCCCATGTATACCCACACCCCCCAGTAATAATGTAGATACAATCTACGCATCACCAGCTAGTCACACCCATATATTACTAATTTTATATGATATACTATAATATATAAATATATTGGGTTCTGAATGATATTGATATATATATATAGATATATGGGATGATGATATAATAATTGGATTCTGACATATGGGATATTAGATGGACTATATCTATATTGGATATATATGGAAGTATCATAATGACAATATATAATATGCTGATCTAATTATAGGGGAATACATATATATCATTAATATGTATGAAATATATATATATGGAATTATGATAATCATCTATCTATCATGTATCTATATTATTTATACAATGAATTATAATAATACATAAATGAATGATATAATATAAATATTATGATTTTATATATATGGATTAATAATACCACATATAATGAAATAATCCATTATACTGTATATTAAGTAATCCTACACTCATATGTAGGCTAATATCAACCTTAATACATAATATATGCATCCGATATAATATAAAAACTATATACTATATTCTTAATATATAAAACTTTAATGGATATTATGAGTATGTACACATAACCATAACTCATAAAAACCATTCTCTCAACTACCTCATGCAATCATCTCAACAAAAAACTCAACTCCCTACTACTTAATGCATAACTACAATGAACTCACATCATATCCTCATATTACAACTCTCACATGTAAAATCTACCAACCTACTTACTATCTACATATCATCTGGTATCACCATAATGTTTGGAAATATAATCATAATCTTAATAATAATGAATATATCTACTATATATGGATCTGGATGAATGATATGATAATGATCGAGATATGATAAAATTAATCTATATATATATATGTGATTAACATCTATTATAATCTACTATCATGGATATTGATTATGAATATAATTATGAAATGAAATATAATATCATAATTATAAATAATTTTTATTGGAATTGATATAATGGATATATATATATTGAATGTAATAAATCATATATGATCATATTATGGGATAATGATATTATAGTTTCTAAAAATACTATAGGATATATCATCTATAATAACTGTACTATATAATATGATGAAATATAAAAATCATCATTATGATATATATAAGTTGATAATAAATCTGATTATATTTGATGATAAAATGAAATCATAAAAATATATACATTAATAATTACATTGAGATGATGAATGAATAACATGATATATATATAATATAAGATATATTATATATATGATATGATGATAATATATATATAAGTGAATAACTATGGGAGCTGATATGAATATATATATGATTATATTGATAAATGGATTATATATATAAATATGGATGGAATGTATGAACTATAGATCAATACTATAAATTGGCATTTTGTATGGTAAATATACTTAAATTTATATTAAATCATGAAAATAATATAAGATGGATAATAATCATTATGGAGTATAAATAATGAATAATAATTCAAATCATATTAGTTAACTGCATATTATCTCTTGCTAAATGAATCTCACTCAATGTATGTATTAATATCTATCTATTCTGGCTAATATTAATATGATCAACACTACACTTTGCTATCTATATTATATTTATGCTCATAAAATTCATATCTTATACACCTGACCTCTATCCTTATCACTAACTTAACTATGAAAGGCACTCTCTGATATTCCTGCACCCTGTAACTGCTCCAATCATTTCTTATGGATTAACTTAATCTAATGTGGAAAACTTAAATATATGGTTCTTGGTCATTTCAAATTTAATGGGACCTGCATACTTTGTATAGGATGATACTTCTACTGGCTGATGGGGATGATGATGATATAAAAAATATATCAATTTAATTATATATATACATATATATATATATTAAATATATATGGATAGATTATAATAAGATTATAGTATATAACATCTATGCATAAAATAATATACTATTAGAATGAATAATCAATACTATTATAATATAAATGAAACTAAAGTATATAATTAAAAATGCATATAAATAAATGATGAAATATGATATTATGTATATATGATAATATATTACTCTATGTAACCAAATATTCAATGAATACTATATAAGTATATAGATGATGAAATATCTGGGGAGATTATGAATGATTGGAATATATATGTATATTATGATTCATCTAATATGGATAAATTCTAAACTAATGATATAATATGGGCATTTATGACTTGATATGAATAAATAGAGATATAATGACAATAATATTATAATCACTTTAATTCTGAGGAATATAAATTATGATATACTATAATAAAGATAATATATGAATCAAATATATATAGCTAATATATTTATAATTAATGATGATTATGTGGGAAATAATGATAGGATATTTATTATTTATAAAGATGATATATGTGTCTATATATATATATGGAATATATAAATATCTATATGTGTATATTATATTATGAAAGGAAGATATATAGTATGAAGTAAATGATGAAGATGGTAATATATGAATGATATAAATACATATTATAATGTTGAATGAAATATATAATAAAATGATAATATATATATATATATGATAATGGATTGATATATATTGAATAAATGATTTAATTTTATATATATAATATATTGGATAGTATTGCATATATATATAAAATGAAATAGTTATTTTAAAATATATGATATAGATGATATGGAATATGAATTAATGGACATGGATATATATATGATAATATATAATATAATGAATTTATACTAACGATCTTATTATTATAACTAAAATATTGAAATTAGATTAATAATTATAGTAATATATATGTATAATTATATTAATATATAATATATTATATTGGATATATCAATGATGGGATAAAGGATACTATATATATATAATATATATAAATGATATAATATAAGATATATATTAGATTGAATAGTAATATAAATTATTTTCTATAAAATATATGTTTACCTAATTATGTAAATATTATTATAAGATATATGAATCATGATATAGATGATTAAAATATTTAATATATATGCATATGTATATAAAATCTATAAATATTAAGATACTTTCTTATATGGTAATCATATGGATATGAGATATTAATAACTATGAAATTATATATAATTTGGATATGATACTGGGAATGATAATTGAAAGATTGCTATATATATTTATATGGGAATACTAATTAATTTGCGTCAAAGAATCTCTATAATAATATACTAAATATATGGAAAATAATGAATATATAATATGATATATATGATCTACATAAATGGAATCTTAAAAAATATATATATGGTTATATAAGGGATAATGCAATGGAATATGACTCTCTGTATCGGTGAATGGGATCTAAAGATTATATATGGCATATAATATATAATCGACTATGGAATTATTATGATATAGTAAATGTCAATAAGGATATGACTGGGATTGAATATGTTGATATAAGCTCGAAATTAGTAATATCTTTATATATTTATCCATATATAATAATGGATATTACTACTGTATATGGGATATATAATACTTTATATATAATGTACTCTAATGAATTCTATAATAGATGATATGATATAAAATCTATAACTATATAATGAATTTAATAGTGGAGAAATATAACTGAATATTTTATAGAATTATAATACTATGCCAATATATATATACTTAATATATATTTATATTACTTATATTAATTGGGTATATGATATTATAATAACAAACATATTATTATGCAAATTATTGAATGCTAATACTGGAATGCTAGATACTATGTAATATAAATATATTGAATTTAAGATATGACATATAGATATATGATAAAATGTATATGAAATGATGATTATAATGGTTTGATATGGATAATATGATTAATAATGGATATGAATTATGTACATAATATTATGAATATAATTAAATGATTTGAATAAATGATATATTATCTATGAAATAGATATGCTTTTAATATAAATTTTAATATGCTAAATATATAGATGTTAATATATAATGGGACTGAATATATGATTAATATGTTATATATGTAATAAATGTGAAATTATAAAGATAAATATATCAATATAATATGATTTATAATTATTATCTGATAATGATTAATATATAATATAATGAATATATGATAATAATAAAATGCAACTATAAATATATGAATATTCATAGTCTATATAGGAATATGAATGATATATATATGAAATGGTGGTGCTATAATACAAACTATATATATATATATATATTATTATATTGATACTATATTATTATATTTCATGATATATATTATAAATATATGAAAAAATAGAATAATATAATGATAATATTTGGATGAATAAGATGCGACTGAAAAATTATAAATTAGAAATATATAATTGGATATATATATTATGAAAAATAATTGATATATATATTATATAATCTAATATTGGGATTATATTGATCATTAGATAATAATGATGGTAACTAGAAGTTCGATAATGGAATTGAATGATGATAATATATATGTATGATATATCTTATTTATTGGTATATGGATATATGATTATATAGTATAGTTTGAATTAGTGAAATTATATGATATGATGACTATGGGAGAAATAATTTATTAATAGTATGGATAATATTGAGGATCTATTGTAATATCAATACTATATATGATATAGATATGATATGTCATAAATATATGATATATGATATAGCTATGCTTATGAACATAATATATTAGATGCGGATGAGATATATAGTAATTATAGGATGTATCTGAGTGGATATGTATTCAGTTGATCAACATTGAGGTGATATGATATGATGATTATTAAAATGATATATATTAACATGTAATAATTAATATAGAATATAATATATAATATATTAATATATATATTATGATTATATTATATATATGATATAATTATGATGATATATTAATATTATGATAATTATATAATGGCATATGATATATGCGAGCTATTATGGTTTTGATTTATATATTATTATGCATAGATATAATATATACTATTGAATCATTGAATATATTCAAATAATATATGATATTAGAATCATAAATGTATATAGTGTATTATAGTATGTAATATATAATAGTATGATAAATTATTATTATGAGTAATAATGATATAATATTGAATATGTATAATAAACATATAAATGGAATAGATTAATATTAAATATATGGGATTCCTATATTGAATATTATCTATAATGCAATTAATTATTATGGCTATATATAGATTTGATGTATATATTGGATGAATATATTGGAATATAATATAATGATGATTTACTGATTAATATAATTTATTAGTGATATAGAAGGAATAACTTTATATCATGATGATATATAAATTATACATATAGATATAATAGGTTGGAATATATATATAGATGTATATGAAGATATATGGCATGATGATATGGGATGTTGTATAAATATGATGATTTATTTTATTATGATCTAAATTATATTATTAAATATATGATATTATATATATATAATATGGATAATGATTCATATGTGATAATATATTATCTAATTATGATGATATAAAATAATATAATATATAGATAAGGCATATGATATATAAATATATTTATGATTTGAGGAGGATCATACATATTAATGATAAAATTAATATTATATATATATCAATGATATTATAGAATATGTCTAACTAATATTAATATAAATATATTATGGATGGAATTAATATATAAATTAACATGAAATGATTAATAGATTGATAATAATATGACTATATGAATATTATGCATAATTATATGGATGAATATTTATGATATAAATGACTGATCAGATTAGAAATATATTATGATGAACAATATTATCAATAGTTATAATGCATAAATATATTATTGAAGGAACTCATTGATTACTATTGAATATATATGATATTATTATAATACATGATTATATAGTATGAATATATGATAAAAATTTGTACTGGAATACTGAAAAATAAGTTGTGATGAGATGCAATATGAAATGATAATTTATATTATATATATTGTATTATATATTGATATATAATGAATGGATATATGATATTCGATACTAATTGAACTATGTTATATATATATATATGGATGATTTAATATATATGGTGTAATAACTATAATATTAAAATGAAATCATAAAACATGAAAATAGGATGGAATGTGTGAATAATATAATACTTTAATAATATAAATATGAATGATATTTGATAGATTGATTATATAATAATATATAAATAATATTGCATATATGTGATTATAATTATGGATATATATGGATATGAATATATGTGGATTTATTAATAATGATAATGGCGTAATCGAAGTCTCGGGAATGTGGAATAATGATGATAATATAATATATGTGGGTTATATAATTATGATGGATCATAATCATATTGATGATAATAATTGGAATGAATATATATAAAATTAATAAATTGATATATATAAAATATGTAATATGGATATGTAGAACGGATGATATAAAAAATAGATACTAATGATGATGGTAGAAATATGAGGATGATATTCTATCCATGAGATAATAATATTATAATAATATTAATTATAATATTTGAATAATAATGGATATATTAAATTATATAATGGAGTTATGTATATGCAACTGATAATGGAATAATATGCAACTGTAATATATAATAGATAGTATAAATAATGATCATGAAAACTTATCAATGATCGATATTAATTATAGTACTAAATAATGATAATATATGGTTGATATGATAAAGTATGAAATATTTGATTTGATTGATTAATAATAATATAAAATATTGGTGGATATTTAAATATATAATGGAATCTATAATATATAATGAGATAATATAAAATATGATAATGGGATTATCATTTATATATATATCATTATATGATGTATAGATGAATTGATAATAATTAAGATTGTTGGATAGAATAGATGTATGTAATATATCTTATTGATATTATATATCAATAGTATAATATATATAAAATATAGGAATAATCTATCTGGAAGGAAATGTTGATGTATTATATCATATATAATAGAATATAAATACTAAAATGATATGATTAATATAATATTGCATAATGATAATAATATAATGATCGGTATAGTATGAAATATTGTGGGATATTATTATATGATGTCTCTAAATATATATCAATAATATATTGATATAATGGGATATATGATGATGTATTGGGATAGTGAGATGCATGAGGATATCATATATTTAATATATAATATATGATATTATAAGTACTGATGATGCGATATATATGTAAAGTTTGATAATGTAATAATATAAATACCCTGACACTCATAGTGATTTTATGATTAAGAATATATATTATAATAATAATATATATAAATATATTAATATATATTATAATAAATAAAATATATCTATATTATAAATTGATATTAAAATATGTATATAGATATATATTTAATATATATACTACTGGGAATATAGATGATTTGATATTATAATATATAAGTATATGATGAATATCTAAGAGAAATATGGGACATTATTATGCTGGGACCTCAGTATAATATATATTTACATATGCATAGTAAATATGATATAGGGAATGAATGGGATATATGATTTTAATATAATATATATATGATCATATATGAATGATTGCCATATATATATATATAATTTAATGAATACTGAAATGGAACTCCATCACAATATCATATATTATTATGATGATTAATATATATCTATATGGCAGGTGTGATATGATATGATGATATGTATTGAATGACTTAGAGTTATGGGAATAATATAATATAACTATAATGAAATGGATAATATATATGATATATATAATTATATTATGATGATATATGATATTAAATTGAAAATATAATAATTAAATGATATATCTAATTAATATAATGTATATATAATTGTTTTATGTAATAATATAATAGTTTTGAGAAATATAATATAATTATGATTTATATAAGAATATATTATGTGACAATATGTTATGGTAAAGGATGATAGGAGATAATGGTATAGATATATGTGACTAGTATGTTATAATATATATCATGGAGTTGAGATGGATTTATAATTTGATGGATGTGGGAGCGGAGGAGGGATATTGAGTTGAAGATGGATATAGAAGTTAAGTATGGAGTGTGTAGATGCTAGGGAGTGCGCAGAAAGTATCGTAAGGAAGGTGTGTGTGTGTTTGGATATAGTGGGGATTAGGTATGCTGGGATGGATGAAATATGAGAGGGTGTTGAGGGAGAACTATATATGATGAAGATAATTGTGGAAGGGATATAAGAGAGCAACATGTTTGGGGTTGATATATAAATCGTGATGTCGAGTTGGGATTAAAGTAGATGAAGTATGATTCATATGTATAGTTTGGATGCGAAGATATAATATATAATATGGTGTATTGATGATAATAATGGAATTTGAATAATTAGATAGTATAATGCTGGGAATGAGGAATGATAATTATTAATCTTATTTATGGAAAGGATATATGTAGTTATATATTAATAAATATAATCAGGTAGGAGACCGAAGATTTGATATGATTGAAAAATATCAAGAATGCTCATAAATATGATATATAATATGTGTAAAGTGGAATAACTTATATGTGAGGGATGAACCATTATAATAATATATGTATATATTGATGATACTATTAGATTATTATATATTATTGAATGATATGAAATTGTTGTAATGAAGAGGAATTATATGATGATATATATAGATATATATGGGGATATTTATATGATATATAGATAATGAAATAATGAATAATACAAATATATTATGAATGGAATAATGATGTATATGTGTGATTTTATAATGATATATGTTATTATAAATATTAATAAACTGTTATAATATAGGTGTTAACTAATTATTTTGAATTGTACTAAATAAATATATATTATTATTTATACTGATAATAGATATGATATATTGAATATACTATTTGATATATGTTGATATGTATCATGATAATATATCCTATATATTATATATAAAATATATATTGATGATGTATTATGATAATATATGTATTACTATAATTTCTAAATGTAATATATGAACTATAATGTATATAATAATATTAATGTTGAGATTAATTAATGAAATTGATTTGAGAATTAAATGGATTATTATGAATTATATATAATAAATATAATACTGAATGAATATGTAATATGCATATTTGAAATTATAATATGGGATAACTGGATATATGGTCTTATATTGTACATATTATGATATTGATATAGTGATATATATGTATGATATAATATATTGCCTAAAAATATAAGTTATATATAATATTGAATATATAATACCTATATATTCATAGAACATACTACTATCATGACTATTGACACACAGTGGTATTTACTGCGAAAATGATAATCTAAATTACTATATTGGATGTGATAATATGAAAATATGGAAATTAGATGATAATATAAATGGGTGATATATTAATTGGATTAATGATGAATTGATTTGATATGACTTTATATATATCTTTGGGAATTGTTACCATGGTGATGATATTATAATATGATGATAATCAGTAAATAATATATATAATAATAAATATAATATGGTTGCAATTATATGTATGATGATTATATATAATGATATCGTATATGGATATTGGGAGAATGAAGGAATATATAGTAGTATAGGTTAGGGTGAGAGGATAACGATAAGGAGGCATATGATAAGAGAGGAATAGGGATAGGTTGGTGCTTGTTTGATTTGTTTTCGCTTGATCAGGATAGATAGAAGTGAGATATTTGTTGAATGAGAGATGAGGAGGGTAGAGTTGATGCCTGATGTGAGAGAGGTGAATAAGAGTATTAATGAATAATAAATTGTGAAAATAATAGACGGCGGCTAATATTCATTTGGATATATCAGAGATCTATCTAAAATATTATACTAGTTTTGTTGGGTAGGAATAATAGGATATAATTTGATGATTGTAATATGTTAAGTGAATTGTGTAGGATGTGAAAAGGTTTGACTAGGTGGAGGTGAATGCTATGAAGGATTATGTATTATAACCCTATATATATATTATAAGTATTTTACAAATTACTTATTGGGAAGTGTCACATACTGACACATATATAAAATTATGATCATACTATATGTATACTATGTGGATAATATATATTGAACGTGATGACTGCATGATGAATTATTAAGTATATCTCGGATATATATGGTATATTATATGATACAATATATAATTGAATAACATTATGATCATAGTGATATATATGTAACTTAAATGAATTGATAAAATCCTATGAGACTAAGGAATATATATGTACTCTATATAATATTAGATTCTTAATCATGTAATTCAATATTACGTCTATAATGAAATATATATATGCTAATTATATAATCAATTATATAAAGATTATGATGATATTACTTTATTGGGAACAGAGGACTTAGAACGATAACGACCATCACACACTTAAAATAACAAACTATACAATCTTCAAACTCCCATACCACGAGCTTAAGAAACTAATCTCCAATCAAAGTAAGCACCTAATGACAATTGGCTCCTTACTTGCACCAACAGAAACACATACATGGCAAACCAGACTCAATCATCACTTCCTCATTGCTGATTTTGCACATCGCTGCATCCATACCTCACACCTACGTGGTCATCATGACGCCTCTAATTCACTATTCATTGAATACATCCATATACTTACACACAGGACTCTGATAGGATTCATATTCTTGCCATATCTTATCACAATTGCCAATAACTATTCTATTCCCTATCCCATATTCACTTAAATCATATCCTTTGACTTATCATCAAAAATACCTCTGGATACACACATACTCTCCAACACTTTCTACTAATCAGGCTACAACAAATCATTCTTCCTCATCAACACGTCACACACCAAATTACACGACAACTCCAACATCATATTAAAGCTGATGACAATATATTTCCTCTAAACATCTTATCTCTGCTAACTACAACAAATCATAAATCCCATAAATTTTTTCCCACTACATGAACCATGCTAAAGGGCAAATCTGATATTAATCTTATGATGAATAATTATATATATATTAATAATAAAATATTATATACTTAAATATTTCAGATAGATTTAAATTATTATTCGATATGAAATATATGGGGGACTGGGCGAAAATGATATTTAGATTATATAACTAGTATAATACTATGATGTATATATGGGTGATATGATGAACTATATATGATATATATTGGAAATAACTATTAAATGATAATAATATCGATGAATAATATCTGTTATGATGATAATGGGTATAATAAATATTATATTTTATAATGATATAATATGTATTGTTTGGATATACTATTATATATAATATTAATAATGTAAATGATATGATGATGATTATAAATATTATTCATGATATGGATCAAATATTGATTGGGATATGTGTATGACATTATGTATAATAAATTACTGATGAATATGATATAAATGATTATATGATTGAAATATGATATTAAATATCACTAAATGATGTGGAATATACCTAATAATGAATATGATCATAATGATGATATCTTTATAATATAATAATTGTTATAATCAATTAGATCTTAAAATGTGATATAAAATATATATAAAAATGTCGATGGAATATAATGTGTATGGTATCTATTAGGTTAATCAATACTATATTATGCAATAATGTTTCAAACTGATTTCTTCTGATTTCTAACATATATCTTCATAAATATATATAATATAGTAATTACTGGTGCTTTATGATGGGCTCACTATTCTATCCAATCTACCACTAGCAACATCTAAACTTTTCTAAACCAAAAAATCTATGTATGGGAACACCGGTTATTAGTTTGGTTCGATTATTTTCGGTTCGGTTTTGGTTTTCGGCCTTTTCGGTTTTTCTGCTCTCGTAATTGTAATAACTGTAACTTAAGTTTATAAGTTAGAGATCAGTAATTTTTATTCTACCTAAAGAAACGGCAACACCTCAAATTAACCTATTTGGACTCCATTTAAATTGCATGCATGAACACGTGTAAATATATATATGCATTGATCTATACGTTGTTCTTTACTGTTTGAATTCTAATATAGCTTCTTTACACAAAATTAACATTTGTAATGGTAGAAAAGAACAATTTTCTCATCCATGTTTTTCTTCTGCTTTTATGTTTAGTAGCTCATGGGATGGAGGTTGTGACTACCCTTGAACACATAAAAAGTGTGATGCCAGGCCGGAAAGGCATGGGAACGGAGGATGTCATGATAGCTGGACAAAGTGCAAATGGGGAAGAACATGTGGAATCTGATGAGAATAATATTGCCGAACCAAGTGCAAAAGGGGACGGGGACAAGGGATTTGACGAGAAGGTTGATGGAGATGCGGAATTATAGTAGAACAAGATACCGGACCCAAGGGAGAAACAGGCATGGCATGAGGAGAGCAAGATGTCTCGGCCAAGTACTAAAGGAAGGGACATAAGGATGCCACTTACAACTTATATGCAAGGGGCGTTCAGTTTAAGAAATGGTTAAGAACACGCAGTATTACGCGCGCGTTGCCGCGGGCGTTAATTTTTCGTGCGTTGTTGCTGGGCATTAGTTTTTTTTTAATTGTGTGCGGGTTTATTTTTTCGGTCTTATGTTTAATAGTTTGTTTTTTTCTTATATGGACTTATGTGTTGGGCTGCATGTTTAAAGGTTTTTTTTTGGCTATACGGGTTTTTTTTCTAATATAATTTTATGGGATTACGTGTGCCTTAAATGACAATCGCGCGTTATTGCAGGACATTTTTTTATTGTATTTTTTGCGGGTTTATTTTTTCGGTCTCATGTTTAATAGTGCGGGTTTATTTTTTTGGTACATGTTTAATAGTTTCTTTATTTATATGGGCTTATGTGTTGGGCCTCAAGTTTTTTCGGGGGTATTCTTTTATCTGAATAAATCGGTAATTTTGTAATAATTTTTTTTCCTCCTACTTTGTGCTTACGAATTTAAAAAAAAAAACCCACTTGGGCTGGCCCAAAGTGGGAGCCCGGTACTGTAGCACTGTAGGCCCACTGTCAAAACGACAGTGTTTCAGCCGGGAATTGAGTATAATTATAATTGATATAGGTCTGAAAAAAAGAGTCAAAGAAACAAAATGTTTGGTAATATAAATAGAAGAAACTGTAAATATTTATAACATATATGCCGATGATTTCGTAAGTACCCAGGAGTGTTCTTTCCATGGTGTAAATCGATACATAATGTTTGTCAACATGCCTCGCATTGATAAGAAGTGATTTGTAATATAGGTATGAGCCGATTCAAAGTTATCGAGCCAGTGTACTGTAGGCTTGCGGCCTTACGTATAAAGTGGGTTAAAGACTATAACGATCAGACACCATCTTTTAAGTTAAGCAGTTTCTGTTTATTGCAACCAAGAAACATACATTTTTATTGTAAACCCATATACAAGTAATGATTCAGTGCACAAACGAATCACATGTTATATGCATAGAGTTCATATCTACTTTGTGTTCTATAGAGTTCGTTTGTACCAAAAACGCTACCAATCTGTAACACAAGTGTACACTACCCTACATGAAATAAAATACAACATGACAAAGCTTGTAAAGCTGGGTCAAGGGTTAACCTATGAACAATGAATACCATCTTCATCTCTTTATGCAAACCTCAATAACGCAGTATGATGTTAACGTCAAATTGATGTATACTGAAGTTCACAATGGTTGTTGGAAAGTGGATTTAACACTTTCAAAATTCGTATACCAACAACCAATTGGGTCAATGGACTCATCAAGCAGGAGAGAAAATTGATGGTTCATTTTCCAATATAGGCGTACCCTGTATTGACTACGTGGCTAAACCATGTAGATGGAAGGCAATCTCCATGATTTATGAGATACAATATAAATACAACATAAGCAGAAGTTCCAGTTACGGCTACAAAGCCAAAGAAAAATCCGTTGACCTCAGCAACAAAGAAATCAAGTAAAAGGTACCCGTTGATCACCATCACCAGGCCAGCCACACTCCATGCAATTCTCTGCGAACAATAAAACAACCCACAGAATGAATAAATATTTAATCCCAACAACATTAGTTTTAAATTATATGGTTGTTTATATAGCAAGTTATTAACAAGAATTAGACACGATGTAGAGGAGCAAGGCTTGGATCAAGTGGTTAACACCAGAGGTCAAGGGTTCCATCCTTACCCCTTGCAAGGCCGGAGGTCCTTTTCTACCTTTAGTAGAACCGGAAGCAGCCTCTCTACCTTAGCTAGGGGTCTCAACCTCCCCAATACACTGTGGAAGACGGTATTAGGATTTACTTTACTTTACTTTTTCTGTAGAGGAGCATTAAAGGTTTAAAAAATTGTTTACTTCCTGTAGTATTGTACAGAATAATCATGGTATTTTTTTGTTATTTCTCTCTATTAATATTACACATATAGATACACCAGTGGTGATGGTTTTAAACCATTTATTTATGAGTGGGTTGTTTCGGTTGTGCTTATCTTAAATGGGTCAAATCAAGATTTTAGCCACAAGGGGAGCTAGTCAAATGGGTTGAAACTTGTCCAAAGTAGATTTCCAAATTTTTATTATTGATACTATCAGAAAATTACTAGACTTTTTGAAATCATATAATAAAAACATTAATAAATTATTATAAAACTAAATAGACCAAAAGCGTTCACAGGTCAACCCAGCACGACTCGAACCGTTTTTTCCATACTAAAATGACCCGTCTCAACCCTAACCTGTTTTGTCCACTTATGGAACCAGTCTGACCCACCCATGTTGCCACCTCTAATTATGTTACATTCGACTTTCTACGTCCAAAAAATGCAACATTTGACTAGGCAAACTGTTCAATAAAAATTGGTGGCGCAAAATCAAAGCTTAAAAGATCTTATAATGATTCCTATATTCTAATGCAGAGATGAGTAACTGTAGATCAGAAACTTTCCCATAAAGAAGATATTAAATTTTTATTGAAACCACCCAAAGTGGACCTTTCAAAGAGCAGAGGGAGAACACAGAACCGCAAATATCAGATGCTATACTTTTAAGTGCCATTGTGTGTAGAATTTAATTTTTGATTCCTGTGTTCACTGGCACAACTTGTATGGCCTACGTAACTTTTAAATCTTAAAACTTTTTAAGCACCAATAATCTGTAAATTCAGATGTCCCACTTAAAGGAGACTTCTTTAAGAGAGTCGTTGATATGCTTTAATGTTTATGAACCCTTGACTAGACAACACACTTATAAAGAAATTATATATTTAAATAGTTATACACACGACACTTTTTATATACTACCCCACAAACTCAGAATAAAATTAGGAATCTATACGTACTTTAGCTAGGGAAAATTGCAGCAAAATGTAATAAACTTTCAACAAACTGTTCGTCGTAAATAATAGATTTTTTTCCTTATGATATAACACACTTTTATAGCATTACCAATATATGTACTGACTTTCTATAGCACATAAAATACTGACATGGCACTCCGGCATGTCATCAAAATAAGGTGTACCAATTAACTTAGAAGGTCACTTATATACATTGGTAACTGATTAGAGACTGATAACATCAGAAGGTATAGAAAATAACTTCATTACACACAATAAAAAATTAGTGAACTTTGTTACAGTGAGGTGCAATAAACCCTTTAAACTTTCAAGATTAAAAATCAAGAAAAAGAGAAGACCCCACATGTAATACGGGGAACATATGTAATAACATAATTATTATATGTGAGATACAGATACATGATAGAATAACAGGCGGTAAATTATCAGCTGTATACAATTATAAACGGTGTTCTAGCAAATCAACCATGAAATGAAACTTTTTGAAGATACCTAAAATCGCAGATTAAAATGTAGGTAGCAGATATACTCTAAGATAAAAAAACTACTGAGCATAAAAGCGTTCTTACTTATGTTGATGTTATGAAAACTGTATTTAAAGGAGATATTAAACCCACACATGGTAAATTTAACATGAATCACATCACTACTTAGGTCAGAAAATATGGCGGTAGTATTCTAAAAACAGTACCTATATTACGGATATCCATTGGATACAACTATAGATAAGGATTGTGAGATAGGGTTTAGCATGCTTGGTTTGGTTATCAACTTAGGCTGAAGTCAACCATCATTAGAGAGGACGACTGATTCTTGCAAGTAAGCCGGTTTTATATTATTTTCTATTGTAATAGTATCCAGTTCCTAGGATTGATCAGATAAACCCTACATTAGCTTGGCAGAGGTATTGATCAAGTTCATAGGTTCTACCTAATCAAAATAAGATCCTTTAAGAGCATAAAAAACTGTATAAACAGAATGACAGGGTTTATGTATGCACCATACCTCCAGAGTCGGTCCGATTTTGAAGGACCCCATGATTTCCTCTTTGGCCACTAATGTTAGAAGGGGGATAAGTGCAAACGGGATCTGAATCGACTGAAGAACATTAAGCCATTCATTTAACACATCCAGTGAAGCTTCTGATTTATTAAAAACAATTGCTACAATCATAGTTGGCACAATTGCACAACTTCTAGTTATCAACGCCCTCAACCATTTTTTCAAACGAAGATCAAGAAATCCTCCCATGATAAACTGGCCCGCATAGGTACCAGTTATGGTGCTACTTTGACCTGCTGCCAATAACCCGATACCCCATATATACAAAACTGGCATTAGCCCCCCACCATACTTCTTTTCAAGATATTGTCCCGCATTTACAAGGCCTATGGTATCAGCTTGCTTAGTACCATAAAACCCTTTAGCGAAAACAGTAGTGACAAATAAATTTATCAGGAATGAAACAAATAAGGCGATAGACGACTCAATTGTGTAGTAATTAATTGCTTCTTGTACTCTTCCTCTCTTCTTAGGATCAACTTTTCTTGACTGTACTAAAGCAGAATGTAGATATACATTGTGTGGCATTATTACACATCCTACGACTCCAACAGCTTGTCTAATTGTTCTTGAACTGAGCTTTGGAACCAAAAGACCTGTCACATATAAATGAATCAACAACCGTGAGCACTATACTAAATAAAAAAGAAAGAGGGGTGGGGGTGGGGTTGCAATTTAACAAATTCAAACCTATTAGAAGTTCTTTTCCGCTAGGCTGTGCATCAGCAAACATCCATGCAAATGATAGTCCCATGGTTGAGATGAGAACTGCAAAAACAGCTTCCAAATTCCTCACTCCATAGTTCTCAAGAAGTAAAAACATGAAACTGTTCACGAAGGTAATACACATTAGAGCGAAGTAGTGGCAAAATATAGATCATAATTGTTACTTATTTTCTTCATACAAAAAGACTACTATGTAGGTGATTCAACTTTCAACCAAATGAAGAGCACTGTAGTGCACAATATGCATCATAATTGTAGTATTTTCTACATTCATCAGGACTGATGTATAGGTGGTAGTTTCAACCAAACGGGTTGTAAGTCATCTAAAATGTACTCAAATGCACACAAACCTCCTAATCACTTAATTTGAATGTGATAACATAGTTTATATTCCTTCTTAGCACATTAAATATTTAAAAAGGTAAAAAAGAAACGGATAAGTGTGTGTGGCCTTTTGGGTCAGCCAAACGGGGCTCAACCCCTTTGATCTAACCCAAACTGCTTGACTAGTCCATTTTCCCAACACTACAATAATATACAGGGACTCAAATGATCATAATACATGGTTCCATTTTTTAACCAACTCCAATTAGTTTGGGATAAATACATTTTCGGTGAATATTGCTAGAAGTGATTGCCTCCCAAATCTTAAAAGACCTTGCTTATAAATGCAACTTTATAGGGTTCCTCACATAAATTTTATTGCTTTCTTCTTTGTTCAGTTTTCTTGCTCTTCTACATTTGTGCTACGTTTAAAAATAAATTCTTAACTGCATAGCAATTCTTGGTAGGTGTTGGGGATCACTTATTAGTATTGATTATGCTTTTTCTAATAAGCAAATGTAGATAATCAATCGTTTCAAAACGCAATGTGGGTGATAGTGTTTAGATTTGCTTCTGCCCTAGCAAAAGTAGATTATTAGTATCGTTTATGCTTTTCTAAGGGAACACAATAAACAGACACGCAGTTGTTTGAGTATTTAGCAATTCTGCTTATCTAGCGTTTTAAGAGGCGAATGAAAATATAAGAATATTAAGAGGGTGTTTGGGATAACTTATTTACAACTGTCTATGGTAACCAGGTTGTAAAGCTTATCTGTGTTAAAAAACGCAATATGCAGATAACCAGATTAAAACCACAATCCCAAACACCCTTTAAATAAGCCTCGCAAATAACCACATAATGATTAGCACTTTGCGTCTCTCCAAACACTCAAAAAAACTACTTATCTAATACATCAAAAAGCTTATTAAGCATATAAACACTTTTAATAACCAATCGTAAACACCCCTAAAAGTCCCCAAGGTCTTTCCTTAAAAGTATATATTAACCTTTTGCCATATATATTATTTTTCTAGATGCGCCACCTAAATTGCTATTTGCTATAAGTAAACAAATACTAAGTGGGAAGGATGTGGTATTCTGATATCATATCACGACTTACCTAACAATAATTAAAAGGGTTCACCTTTCTTTAAACACTATATCAGTATAAATAAACTATCTAATGCTAACAATTATCAAATCCAAAACATAATAAGCATAAAAAGTAAAAAAAATACTAACCAATCAGAAGCAGTGATGACAACACCAACCCAAATAGGCACAACGCCATTACTCAAAATCTGAATAGCAATAGCACTCCCAATCACCTCCTGTATATCAGCGCCAATCAAAGCCAATTCAGCCATAACCCACAAACTCAACCTCGCCCATTTCGGATACGCATCTTTACACAACTCCGCCAAATGTTTACCAGTTGCCACACCTATTCTAGCTGATAATAACTGAATCAATAACCCCATACCCGTTGCACACATCAATAGCCATAATAACGAATAACCCGCAATCGCACCCGCTTGCAAATCGCCTTCTAGATTACCTGGATCAAGTAATACTATGCTCATTAGAAAATCATCGTTTTTTTCTTTTTTTTTATTGTAGTGTGATTAGCAATAAAGCAAAAAACGCGCAAGTACTATCAACTTTAAGTGCAAAATAACGTTATATTCTGATTGCCAGCAGAATCTACAATCAATTTTGTAAAGTTTTGAAGTTTAAGTGTAAATTTTTATTTTTTATTTTTTTATATAATCAAATGCTCCATATAATGTTTGATCTCGAATTACACAGTGATAGAAGGCAAGCGGGCAACAAGCTGAGCAGCAGCCCTTTCTGGATTGCAAAACTAATTCTTTTAAAAATAACGTTATATTCGTATTGACATAATTCAAAAAATTAAGTCCAACATTGTAAATCATCCTGGATCAAGAAATACTATGCTCATTAGAAAACCATAGTTTTTTAAGTGTAAAATAAGGTTATATTCTTCTGATTTGGATATTACCTGGATCAAGAAAACCAATGCTCATAAGAAACCCTGGCCCTGTAAAAAGCCATAGTTTTTTCCAAGAAAAAGGTGGGGTAATATTATGATCTATAAATGAGCCATCTTCTGGTTGTTCTTCGTCTATTTTTATTTGTTCGGTTGCTTCATATGCTGTTTCTTTCTCATGGGTCACTGGAAATTTGACCGGAGATAATGGTTGTGGGATTAAAAGGGTATGATCATCTTCTTCTTCTTCTTGTTTTTGTTGTTTTGGTTCTTCATGATGGTTTTCCGGTGACATCATGGTGGCCGGAGGTGATGGTCCGATGCCGGAAAAGATAAGATGTGGATTCTTCTTGTTATTGTTTGTTGTTTTGTTTTACAAGGAAGTGAGAGTTCGTTATAAATATATATGTACATTTGGGTTTTAAATAATACTGTATTATTATTAACTTTGTGTCGCCATTATTACTCTTTAATATCGATTATCATAGTGTTGTTAAAAGACAAAATTATTTGTCATTTTGAATTCATTAACCAAAATCTTTGTTTGTTACATTGCTTTTTCATGCTTGTTGAGGGTGTCTAGCTCTCGATAAAATTATATTATGGTCGTCACAATATCGGTCGAGAAATCCAAATGTATCTCGTAAAGTTAAAAAAATCAACGAATCAACTAGCCGATCGATGATTTCTCATATAAGGTCGGATCTAATTTATAAATTTTGGCTTATGTTATTGGTACCCCCTAAAACACCGTTTGTACCCTCTCTTGTTTTTTGCGTTTTTTTATTTTTTTTAATTTTTATTTTATTTTTATAATTTTGTTTACATCATAAAACTGTGAAACGAAAAGTGCGAAACGAAAAATATAAAGTTTAACAAGTCAAAAGTATGAAACTGTTAAAAAATACGGAACGGAACCTAAGATAAAACTGCGTTGTACTGTAAAAAAGGGGTACAAAAGAAATCTTTAGTACTATTCAGTGAGCCAGGGGTACCAATAGTAGCACCCATAAATTTTATTTAATGACACAATAATACTAAAAGTATATCGAGATATTAGATAAGTTGTTTTGCATTGTTCTTATTTTTCAATTTACATAGTAGTAGAAAGTTAAACGCGCAACAAGCTATTAAAATTTTATTGATCTTTATGATTTTTCTATTAACATTTTATTGAGAGAGAATTGCAAAAATGGTCCTTGTGGTTTGGGCAAATTGCCCGTTTTGTCCGCGTGGTATCGAAATGCAAAAACCGTCCGTGTGAGATTAGTCATTTGTCGAACTTAAATGAACCCTTGTCCTCTTTCTACTTAATTTTTCTTTTGAATTTTTATTTTTTCTTAAATTAAAGGGTAAATTACATCGTTGGTCCTCATACTCCACCCCGTTTGGTCCCAGATAACGGGGACTCTCATACGGGGTCCCTATTTAACACTGTAGTTACCTGTTTGGTCCTTGGAGCCCCGTTATAGGTAACGACGGTTATCTCCGTCGTTATCCTTGCCACGTCGCCCTTCTGTTGAAGGGCACAATCGTCATTTCACGATTATTTTTGGTTGCGTCGTTGGTCCCTGACCACTTTGTTAATACAGTAACATTTACTGTACAAGTTTTTTGTCGTTTTTCTATTGCACGGTTGGTCCCTGTGAGGCCTTTCTTCCTCCCGCACTCCCGCCACAATCCATTCAGACCGGCATTTTTTTTCCCAAAACTCAAACATACCTAAAATCTATATCATTTACTGTATATCACTAACACGGGAAATTACATAAACAACAACAACATGCATAAATCAAAAGACCTGATTAAACTTAATTTTTGGCCAATTAGATTTATATGTAACATCTTCAAAAGATAAGATACACAAACATAAGATATAAGAGTCATTACATTCAACCATCAACAAAACAAAAAGTGACTAACTACTTGTTACCTATGAAAACCTAATCATTTAAATCCATTTTAGCCACATGACGTTCCTTCTCATGGATACCAGCCAGAGATTCAGCAATCACATCTGTCAAAGCGGCAAGCTTAGCGGTTTCTCTAGCGTGAATTTGTTTCAAAGACTCCAAATAATCAACAGCCACCCAACGTTCTCCCAAAGCCTCCATCTCACGAATCAACACACGGCGCCTGGTGTTTTTCCACCTCAAGTCATTACAGCGATCACGAAGAAATTTTAGCAGGCCTTCTTCTTCGGCAATCTCTTGCACAAACCAAAACCACATACGCTAATGTAACTCGGTTGAACCGGTAATCTCCATAAGTCATAAGTTCATCCAAATCCTCGAAAGTGGCCATTGATTAAATTTTTAGGTAAACAGTTTAGATGTATATGTGAGAAGAAATGAGTGTGATTACCTTATTAATAATTAAATCAAACTATCGATTTTCATGCATAGAAGCTGAGATGTCATCATTGCAAGTAGAAAATGAAATGTCGCCGTAACAGCATACCATCATTTAAGTTTGGGTACAAAATACTAAATTGCATCATCAGTCTTTATTGTTTACAAAAAATTGCATGAACCGTCCTTATGTATTTAAGTCTTTTACTATTTAAACGAGTGTTGACTCCGTGTTTCCCAATAAATTTTACTCTTCACTCCATTAAGAAAACTTTTCAAACACACTCCAGTTAATTCTCACTACCAAAACTGGCTCTTCACTCCCAAAACCCAAACAAACCCTAGATCAAACTTCGTATCAATGGCAGATTCCTAGAAAGCTATGGACTTGACTAGGTTTGTTGTAAAGGATGACATGATTGATTATGCTTTACACAAGTATGGGAGTAACTGGCAGGTTCATGATGCTATAGCTGATGATATACTCGATGATTTATTGAAAAGAGAGTAGGAGAAACAGAAGTGTGTGAAATGTAAGTGTACAAGTATGGGAGTGACTTGCAGGTTCATGATGCTATTTCATTGACCAATTTTGCCACTTCTTCTTATTTTGTTAGTTGTGACTTATGTATTGAGTGTTTGCTTTATGTGTAGATGACAAAAGAAAGGTAACACAAATGAAGATTTAGGACCTTATTGAAAAGAGGATTGAGATAGCTGGACAACATCTTAACAAGGAAAAACAGATAATGCATACTAACAAGGGAAAAGAGAAAATGGTGATGGAAAGAGGTAAATGTTCATTTGACGATATAGTATTGGTATTAGACTGTTGGGGATGCTAATTTACTATATATAGTAATAGGGAAACAAAGTTTATACCTTAGTAAACTAAGCTTAGAAAACAATTAATTTAAGCTTAAGTTTAATGTACCTTATG